>JANJGK010003709.1:0-7500 GCA_039081455.1 Macrobrachium rosenbergii | reverse complement strand
AAAATCAGGTTAAATCTCGATGCTTTTGTATGCCTCGCGTCCGAATGTTTGGAAGAACCGTTGCGTTTAAAATCAAATTCATTTCAAATATTCTTTGTTAAGGTTAATAACCCTTAACTGGCGACCTTGGCTAATTAACGACTGTCTTTGAGGTTAACTTTTGGCTTCAAGTGGCAGGTTACGTGTAATCTTGGTTTGCAGGGCCGTGAAAACTACGTAAATTGAATAATACATGATCAACCAAGACCCTCACACGTAACATTGGTGACCTTGCGTAGAATCTAAAGTACATTTTAGAGAAAGAATCTGGAGAAAAGGAAATTAAATTACATTAATTCCAAAAAAATAAAAGTCAGATATCGAACTCCATTTCATTCTTCCAAACAAGGAACGAGGCATAATAATAAGCAGTAAAGAGAATAGTTATAATAACAAGTGTAGTGAGAATTAGCTGTAGGTAGGAAGGGTGCGACTCGAGAGCAGAGCGTCATAATTTATAACGTTTAAGACAAGGGCATTTTACCGTGTTCGGATCGTGAGTCAAGTCGTTCAAGTAACGAATTCAAAGGCCGAATCGCGGAGCCCGTTTCATGTACACAAAGTAATTTAGAAATCGCGTCGGCAATTCCGATCGTTATTGTTTGCATATAGCGGGAATCATTCAAAACCGTGTCAGTGAAGTAGCAACGAACTGAAATAGTAATTTTACAATAAAGGTACCGTTCAACAACGTAAATTTACGCAGGCAGGCTAGCATTTCTCTTTTCATTCTTTTGTTTAATGTCCAGGTGAGAATACGATAACAAAAGACACAAAGTTGTTGGTAATTTAGTTTTCCATCCGTAACGTAAAACGCTATGCATGATTGGTATATTTAAAGTAAAATCTGGATACCTGCATTGGTTTCGTGCGTTGTTATTGAATTTGTTTAAAAGGAAATACCCGCCATCTTGGATTCTTCCGCCGTGTTCGCGCGGTTGTTTTGAAATTGTTCGAACTGTTTGTGAGAGAACGGCCATTTTGGTGTTCCTTCGCCGCCTGAGGTTGTTTTTGAAATTTAGGCCTAACGGGACCTTGGCCGCCATCTCAAAGACCTTGTTATTGTGACCTCGACTCTGCTCCCCGCCACTCTTGGGGCATAATTTTTTTTGCTTTTCGTAGTAAACCCACCTCGCAATATCTTAGCTAGACAAAATCAAAAGACAATTTAGGCAGGGAAAGATAGGCCTTAGTTAGGAGTAATAACAAGTTCCTATACAAATACCTGCTATAAAAATCATATAAAGAGAATTTAAAATTTTACGATAAACTTTTGTGACGTCGGCTCCCAGGAAAATTAAGATAATAAAGTAATCCCTAAGGAAGCCAAGACGACGCATCTATATCATTTTATTAAGATCCATGCCATTGTGCATGTATAAAATCTTTGTTTACATGTTCTCAAGCAGCAAGAAATTCGCTGATTGAAAATCTCTCTCTCTCTCTCTCTCTCTCTCTCTCTCTCTCTCTCTCTCTCTCTCTCTCTCTCTCTCTCTCGTCATTCAAGTAAGCATTCCTAACCTAAGTGTACGTGACCCTCTTCAAAGAAAGAACGGCCGACACTAGGCTAATTAATTCGAATACAATAAACCAAATAAAAGAAACACCTCTGTCCCACAATAGATGAGGACAAGTTAAGAGTAATTACGATACAGTGATAAACTGTCGGTCACGAGTGAGGCCTGCTATCCAGACCGAAGCAAACAGTAGTTTTCACCCTCTGAAAAAAGAAGGGGCCAGCACTGGGCCGGTACTGGGACCAGCCACTCACGAGGATCTTTAAAGAAAAAAAAAAAAAAAAACCCAAATTCACTTTATTCCACAGTGCCAATAATTTGCAGCACTGTCATCACTTGAATAGCTTACTTTTCTCTCTCTCTCTCTCTCTCTCTCTCTCTCTTTTACCTTCCCTTTCTCTCTCATTCGATTGTTGCACTCTGCAGGGGGTGTAGAGTGCCTTTCCTCCCATATAGCCTAGTTGGACTCCAGTAGAGGGTCCCTAGGAACACATTGGCACCATAAGTGCCACCAAGCAAGCATCCAGAAAAATAAATAAAACAAAAACAAAAGGGAACACAGAAGAGAAAGTTCTTCGGGAACCTAACCTGCACCAGTGCCTAGGGATACTGAGTGCCACCAGTGTGACCTGTACACGGCACACCCAAACTACAGTGCCACCTTTTGAAAGGGTGCCACGTCATTATTGAAGAGACACTTCCTCGCTGCCCAAGTACGCCCAGTCGACCCGGTTAGACGCCCTTCCCCACCAGAACCATGGCAGCAGAGCATTATAAAACCTTCCTGGGGCTGGGGACGGCGGCAGGTCTCACCGGCTCGGAACTTACCACCTGGGTTAAGGAGCAAGTGGACGATTTGGCCAAGCGGGAGAAGGAAGAAAGACTCGAGCAGAGGAAGTATGAAGCCGAGCAAAGGCAATATGAAGAGGAAAGAGAAGAAAGAAGGAGACAGCATGAGTTAGCCTGCAAGGAAACTGAGTTAGCCCTAAAGGAGAAGGAGCTCGAGCTTGAGAGAGCGAAAATGGAGAATGCCGAAGCTATGGCTAGCCATCAAGCCTCCAGTCCTACACCTGCTGCATCAAACGCTCCAATTTCGAGCATCAATTCCCTAGTCCCCAAGTGGACTGAGGACGAGCCAGAAGCATGGCTGGAGGAGATCGAGGCTCTTTTCGATAACTACAGCACCACGGAGACGGAGAGAGCCTTAATACTAGCCAAGCATATGGAGGGAAAAGCCAAGGCAGCGCTTCGCTCACTGGAGAAGAGCCAGAGAGGCAACATGGCGGAAGTTCGTAGAGTCATTACAAAGGCCTACGAGATAACCCCAGAAAAATGGAGACAACGGTTCCGAGGTCTTGCCAAGGAAGTCGCCTGGTCTTGGACAGAATGGGCATGTCACAAAACCCAGTCCGGTACGCACTGGTTCGACTCCTTGGCCTGCACGACGTTTGAGGATCTTTTCAATCGGACCATGCTAGAAGACCTTTTCCAATGTGTGCCAGGGCCCCTTGCTGTATATCTTAACGATAAACAGCCCTCCACACTTATGGAAGCTTGTCGCATGGCTGATTCGTGGGAAACCTTCAATCAGTCGCATAGCACCTCTCAGAAGCGAATCATCCCTCCGGCCTACCTCTCGAACTCCACTCGCCCGAGGAATGGATTGCCTAGCAAGACCATATGCAACTATTGCAAGAAGGGGGGCCACGCTGAAGCTGAATGCCGATACAAACTCGGCACTAATAAGCAGCCTAACCCTACCAGCCAGAACTCCGCTCCCGATTCATCCGCTCAGCCCTCTCCTCCAACAGTTACTGCAGGCCACCGAGCCCATCCAAAAGGCCCGTGCAAATCCTGTGGGGCTGCTAGCCACTACAATGCTGGATCTCCGGCCTGTCCACATCATGTCCCCACCACCAAATTTGTCAACCTAATCAGCACTTCATTTTCTGCTGCTGGTCCGCACCGGATCCTTTACCCCGAGAGACTGGAAACCCAGTTCATCTCGGTGGCCCCTCTTCAGAGCACTAGCCTGCCCGTGACCCTTCCGGTCACAGTAGACACTGCGGCAGATATTAGCCTGATCGCCAGGGCCCAAGTGCCAGCCGGTGCTGTGGTTGACGAAGAAACGCGGTGGGAAATGAAGTGGATAGAGGGCCACACCATCACCGTTCCCACGGTCCAACTCCAGGTTACGACGCCTTGGGGTACGCTACCCCACCGCCTTGGCGTGGTAGGTGGAATTCGGCCCGGAGTGGTCTTCTTGTTGGGTCGGGATCTTCTCTGCGGAAGCCCGTTACCAACGCCACTCCGCAGCTACGTTACCTCCTCCACGGAGGCCCCAGTTGTAACTCCCAACAATGACAAACCTCCACCTTCCGCCCACCAAAGTGGTCCGCGGAAGGGGCGCCACCCAACCTATTTCAGGCCTAGCCCTCTCCAATCGCGAAGGGCTGGCCCACCAAGAGGTCCTCCCCCTCCGCGAAGAGAGATTCAGGAGGAGCAGTACCGCTGCAGGACGTGCAAGCGGGCAGACCACTCCACAAATTGGGAGGGCTGCCCAAGCAAGCAACGCCCAGCGGACGCCCCCGAACAAACTCTAGGAGAGGCTACGATCTCCTGCTGGGGCAGGAATCTCTGCCGCAGCCAAACCCAAGTCGTCCGAGAGGTATTGCACCTCCGGACCCCTTGTCAGGCATGCCTGACCCTCAACTGCTGCCAGTGCCACTTGCGAGCACTGAGCAGTGCCAGACTCCGTCCGCCACGGACGTTGAGCTACCAATGGAAAAGGCCCCTATGCCGGGTCTAAATCATGAGGCGAATCCTCCTCCGGGAGATTTAGGATTCCCCATGCAGTTGATCATCGCGACTGGAGAGCCTCCAGCACCCGAAACTTCTTCTTTGCAAGATTCTTCTTTGCAAAATTTGACTCCAGGGGATGAACCCCTGGAGGATCGAAAGGGTACCCCTTCCTTGGAAGACCAGGAACTGGCATCCTCGGACGCAGAAGTCGAGATCGCTCTTGCTCCGGTTGTCGCAGCAGCTGGAGTAGGGAGTCCCCCCGCAGCTTTTGCAGTTGCCCCTGACTTCGCGCCCGCTAGCCCTTCTGGCCTGTCCCCGGAGTCGGTGCTCTCATCACCTGCTAGGCCAGCTACTGATAGGCCTTGGAGGAACCCGAAGAAGAAGAAGAAGGGGCGGAAGAGAGCCCAGTAGTTGCGAAGCTATAAGCTCATCCTGGCACTAGTGCCCTCTCGGCACAGTGCCCTAACATCCAAGAGTGATCCTGGCCCCTTGCCCAGAGAAGGTAGCCAGTGTGATCTCTTCCTTTTATTTGTACCTAGCCTAGGCCACCTTAAAGTACAGTACATCAATTTAGTAGCCTTGTTCTTTCCACTTACCACCGAGCCGCAGTAATCATGTAAGTAGCCTAACTAATTTCAGTAATCTTAACTATTGTGAAACGAGCCACGATGCTCGTGACACGCATGGCCTAAGACCTCAGTGAGGCACCCATTTATCATATGAGGCAACCCTCATGAATTAACTAGTAAATTTTAATTGTATTAAACATAAACCATGTTGTAATTTAGTTAGAATATTAACTTATGTTGGTGCTACGGTCGGATTAGGATAGGTTAGGCTAGGGAATATCATAGAATGTACCACTAGGCTAGGTCTAAAACACATCACGATTGTAGGAGGTAGCCTATAATAACCGTGAGCACCTTCTAGTACTGCTAGAATTAGGTAAAGTAGTGATTATAGCTCATATCCTATCTAGGGTTAGGTAGTTCTGTAGCTAGGTAGGCTAACCAGGACTAATCTGCTCAGGGGAAGAAGAGTAACCTAATAGAGGCGAACAGCTTGCTTAGTACAGACCTTCACGCCCGAAAGGGAGTGAAGGCCCTCTTAAGGGGGGGAGCTTTTATAAATATTACTGCTGTTCGCCCTCGTAACATTTGATTGTAAATAATATCAGCCTGACCAAGACCGGGAAAAGCCATTGTCCGCATTAGGAGCATCTTCAGTTCAAACTTTAACATCCGTTGGAGAAAGGAATAGGTAGCATTTAGGCATTTAACCCCATAGGAGAAATTTCCATATTCAACTTTAAGAATAGGTGGTCCTAAAGTCCTTTTTTCCTTTCTACCTGTCTCTCGTGGCGAATGTTTTTAACAGAGCATAGACGCCTAAGGCATGACTGTAGGCCTGTTTTGACCCAGGCCGGTCAGGGAACTTCAGAGAGAAACTAGCCGCCGTCTCGGGCAGACGTCTGGAAGGTGGCCCTGTCCCCTTTCTTTTTCTATTATCCTATTAGTGAAGTGAAGAAGCAATTGCGAAGACCCCCCTCGGCGGTGTTGGTGCGCACAACGTTCGTCCTAAGGTAAAGTCGCTTTTTGTTCAAAACTTCGCCCATTCTCTTATCTTTTTTCTGTATTTTGCATTTCTTTTGTTTCCTCCTTCATCCCCCACTTACTGTATATGTGTTTACGAAGTCTAGATTAAGCCTCATTATTATATTGTTAGCTTCAACCCCGTTATTCCAGTAAAATACCTAGGATTTAGGGTAAGCAAAATCAGGTTAAATCTCGATGCTTTTGTATGCCTCGCGTCCGAATGTTTGGAAGAACCGTTGCGTTTAAAATCAAATTCATCTCAAATATTCTTTGTTAAGGTTAATAACCCTTAACTGGCGACCTTGGCTAATTAACGACTGTCTTTGAGGTTAACTTTTGGCTTCAAGTGGCAGGTTACGTGTAATCTTGGTTTGCAGGGCCGTGAAAACTACGTAAATTGAATAATACATGATCAACTAAGACCCTCACACGTAACAATATATATATATTATATATATATATGTAACACCATTTGAAAACAGACAAAATATTCCGTGTAGGAACATCACATAGCATACCGATTGGTCTGTCTTCAGAAGGCGATGGGGGGTTTAGCCCTGTTCTCTCTCTCTCTCTCTCTCGCGGCTTTCCCCTCTCTCTCTCTCTCTCTCTCTCTCTCTCTCTCTCTCTCTCTCTCTCTCTCTCTCTCTCTCTCTCTCTCTCTCTCGCGAATGTCACAAAGATCTCTTTCGTTCTCGCATTCCACATTAAAGAAATGAAATGGTTTGTATAAGGAAAACTCAATCTTTCCTACAAAAATAGATTTATTATTTAAAGCAACCCAACAAGTAATGAATAAACAAAGCAAAGATTAAAATGCATCATAAATGAAATTGTCAAGCAAAAAAAAAAATAATCCCACTCTAACTCAAAAGTCTAATCATGGCTAATGACCTGTAAAGTCAAAATCTTCTCACATACTCCAACTTAAGTATTATTAAGTCAAGTCTCAAAAAGTCAATCCACACAGAGATATTATACTTTGCAAGGTATGCATTGTATGTCTCTATAATCACACCATCATGACTACATCATATCATTGCCCACAAAGTCATCATCACAACCACCACAACCATGACATCTGTCGAAAAAATTAAATACAAAATAATACTCTCCCAAAAATATGCAAGTGCAAAACATAATAATGAAAAGTCTAAAATGCATGAGTAAATAGCATACTGGTAAAATATAGAACACAATAAAATAGAATATTGAAATGGCAAAAAAAAGTATATTGAACTTTGCACACAAGTTCAAAAATGTCTTGAAATATGGTAAAAGACCATAAGTCCACAATTCACATAGAAAAACGAAGAGTCTGAACTGTACCTTATTCTGCCAATTCTAAGAGCTTGCCACACTCAAAGATAATGTCTTCACGATCTCGCTCTAGTTCCGCTAATGAACGATCGGACTAATTTTTGGGCAGAATTAGACACAAAATCGAGATTCTGTAACATACGAACTCATGTACCCACATAGCAACTCGGTCATATGACTCGGCCAATATCGCGTGTTCATCACATTAACTGCTGAGATGATCAACT
>JANJGK010003708.1:37500-79420 GCA_039081455.1 Macrobrachium rosenbergii | reverse complement strand
CATGTATTTATATAAAGGCGCTCATGCGACCCTTATGCAACTTAATCGAACTTGACATCATTCAAGTATCAGCGCCTTTGACAAAAATGAAACTCTTAAATAGTCATTTCTCTCTCTCTCTCTCTCTCTCTCTCTCTCTCTCTCTCTCTCTCTCTCTCTTAATAATTGCGGGATTCTAATGGGACCTGTCCCCCAGTGGCTGTCGGCCTAAGAAACAGGAGATCAGCGCCTGCCCTATGAGCCTCCAGAGGCCCAGGAGGACTTTCACCAATTTAAGTTTCTAAGGCTCTATTTAAGTTACATATTTATTTCGCTATACTGTTTTACAAAATGAAAAAATGACTAGATTAATATGCTTGGAAAATGGTTCCTGAAAGCTGGCTGACAACAATGCTTACTCCAGACGCTTCTCAGTTCTCAGCTGAGGTCGATTCGGTTTACTGAACTATGAAACTATTTGGATTTAGCGCCAATAATAAAATCTATTACTTTTTTGTCTGTTTTTTTTTTTTCAGTAATGACTTGACTGAGCTTATCAATGTCCACGAGTTGCATCGAATTGTCTTCATGGATGCATTGAAATTTGAATCGAAAAGGACGATCCCTTGAAGTGAAACCTCGTCCGCCAAAAAAAAAAAAAAAAAAAAAAAAATGATCTGCATGAATGACTTATTTGGGAGAAATGTTTGATACAAACCACTATATAAAGAGAAGCCTAAAACTTCGAAGGAATTGTATCGGGGAATTCCTCAAGTTATACAAGTTTTGAGCCAGTGACGACATTCTCTCTTTCTGTCTTTCCCTTCACCTCCCCTTACTTCTCTCTCTGATGGACACCTTCATATTCTTTGGAAGCCTGAATTGCAAGTCAATGGCCCCTTTGGTAGGCTTCTTGTTCCACATGAATAGCTTTCATTTTCTGAATAATAATAATAATAATAATAATAATAATAATAATAATAATAATAATAATAATAATAATAATAATAATAATAATTCATAAAACACGAGTGGCGTCTTGTACCATGTTTCAATATCATTCATTAACGCCAAGTGCAACTACTTAATTATTTTGTTACCAGTTCCTGATATCAAACGCGATTTACCTTCTATAAGAATGGTAAGCAGTGTTCTCTTTCCTTCTTAAAATGCCTTTATGAGGCACTTTTCAAATCCAGTGCGTCGAAATTTAGCAGCGTTTATTTCGACTACTTGATGGAATGAAATGAAACTGTGGACAACATTCCAAGTTCCAATGACAAACCTACATCGATGATGAGACTCACTCGGTACATGAATCCTGAACATTCCTTCAGGTCTTTCCCTTGCTTGGCAGTCAAAGGCAGTCCTTCCACAACTCCCCCCCCAACACCCCTCTCTCTCTTTTTGTGCTAAATTTAATATGGTCAGAATGCTGGAGACCACCTCCTCCTCCTCCTCCTCCTCCTCCTCCTCCTCCTCCTGCTCCCCCTCCTAATCCTCCTCCTCACTCCCCATAATTCCAAAGATTGGGCGAGTCCTTCGTCTCTGGCATATTTTGTCAAAATCAATGATACAGAAATGGAAGCTGGTCTCGTGAACGAACGCTGGACACCTTTTGATCACCTGAATATATAGCACTTTTGACTAGGCTATACAAAATCATCAGTAGCCTAACATTACCAGTTCTATTTCAATCCACGTCTCACCCATTGTTAAGACAAAAACCAAATGAGAACAGCGGAAGGGTGGAAATAAAATCGACCCTAAGATCCAGGAATATAAGACTGAGGCTAAACATGACACCTGCAGCAGGAACTGACAAACCCCCACACGCCTCCACGCCCACACTACACAGAATACAGGTGATAATAATGAATAACAGAAACTGGACTAAGACACCCTACTACCGCAGCAATGATGAACCCAAGAAGTTCCTTGCTCTGTCAACATCTGTAACTGGAAAAAGGATATAGATGATTTTTCAGAACACAGCCACGACACCATTAACCAATTAAGGCGAAAATTAAAAATGACCTTGATGGGTCTTCGACCGTTCTCTACAAAACACGTTATGTGCAATTAGTAAGGCGATGATATAACAGCTTCACACTTCGCGAACTGCTCATATTTGACCAAAATTGCCGCCAAAGGAACAATACCTGACTTCATTATTTCAACCGAGAAACTGCCATCATCGTCATCACTCAGCCACAACAACAGAGCACCAGGCAACAACAACAGCCACTTGTCTTCAACATCCCAGACTTCAGTAACCGGAAAGCAGATGATGATTACGAATGAATTAGCAACTGGTGCCAACATAAACAACAGGAGTTGATCTGATCACGTTCAACAAAGTAAGTGTATTCAATATATACTTTAATCCCTGGGATGTATCTGTGAAAATAGCCTTAGTACGGTAAATATTGATTAAATTAGCATCAACGAACTCCAGGACAAGGACAAAACTGCAGCAAACAATACACTCATGGACATGACAGCAGCCTTTCCAGTGCGACAGCTTAGTCGAAGCTATCAGTTACCACAAACTATCACACCAGTGAGAGAATTAATGGAAAAATCAACAGTGCCATGAAACCTGAAGAAGCTCTCTTATTTAAGAGACCATCTGGTTGATATCCACTGCCATGGACGATAACTAAAGGGGCAATGAAAAGAATTTGCCAACTGTATAGGCACAAACGTCTGGGCTGGTCTGTGGACGATACAGACAGAGGGAAGGGGAAGGATTCACAGCAGTATGAACAACCTATGAAGGAAAGTTGAACTGTATCGCCAACAGCGTGTCCAAAGCCTGAGAGAGAGAGAGAGAGAGAGAGAGAGAGAGAGAGAGAGAGAGAGAGAGAGAGAGAGAGAGAGAGAGAGAGAGAGAGAGAGAGAGCCCATTTGGATCTTAATATGTCTGGCGGGGTCCATTAAAGACAACAACTGAATGATAATTTTGACACCAATTGAATGATAATTTTGACAACAACTGAATGATGATTTTGACACAATTTGAATGATAATTTTGACGCCAATTGGATGATAATTTTGACACAAATTGAATGACAATTTTGGCGCCAATTGGATGATAACTTTGACAGCAACTGAATTATGATTTTGACACAAATTGAATGATAAATTTGACGCCAATTGGATGATAATTTTGACACAAATTGAATGATAATTTTGACGCCAATTGGATGATAATTTTGACAGCAACTGAATTATGATTTTGACACAAATTGAATGATAAATTTGACGCCAATTGGATGATAATTTTGACACAAATTGAATGATAATTTTGACACCAATTGAATGATAATTTTGACACCAACTGAATGCTAATTTTGACGCCAATTGAATGCTAATTTTGACACCAAATGAATGATAATTTTGACGCCAATTGGATGATGATTTTGGCACCAATAAGATTAACTTTGAGCGTCAAGTGGTGGAAGGAGGAAAATCAATATAATATATTCTGTCCAAATGCTGAGCGCTCGGGGGGACCCTCTGCCAGAAGTGTAAGACTGGTTTTGGTTCAACAAGGTCTTCAGCCAATGACTTCTCTGTCCACAGGACCTGAATAACACTGTTGTACCTCAAAGCGACAGAAGAATACAGGTATAGACAGAATTCAGGGGGAGGGAGGAGGGAGGAGGGAGGCTATTCTGTGTCCACACGCAAACATTATTGCGATATTTGTTTATAACACATTACAGGTACTTTGGCACTGGCTTTTGATTACAGAATAAAACTAACTATTTCGTGGATTGTGTAATATACTGTATCACGTTTTTTTTTTTTTTTTACTTTTATGTCAAATGAGTGTTATCGAAACAAGAATATATTATCCCTTCAATCAAGAATACCAAGAATACAAGTATACCCAGCATGACAAGCTTCAAGAATAGCCTGTATTCTCCCTCTCGAGAATGACAATATGCCTGTAAGATCTATATCACAAGGTACCGCCTGCCACCCCCCCCCCCCAACCTTCTGTGAAGGCTTCTCCAGGAGAAGATTAAGCGACTTCAAAGTGTCAGATATGACACCCAAAACCCTTTCGACACTGCAGACAAGAGACGTTAGGAACACCCATAATGATATCATTTATCCTGCCGTCTGCATACGGTGAACATTTTAATCTCTATTTCAACGACAGTCGGGAAAACGGAATCAGTTTCCATCACTCGAGACCAGACTGTCGGGAACGCAAGGATACATGCCTCCATTATATTGAACACAGGGGAATAACACCAAACATACCATCAACTGATATCTCATTATAGGTAATTGTTGTTGCACTAAACGAGGACCCCCGAGTCCTGTAAAGATATAAATTAAAACCCAAAGCTTTCATCCTACTGCCTGGTCACTCTGATCTCCCTCTTCCAAGAAACATTATTCCATAAATCACTGACCTAATGTACCTGGAATTCAGTCCAGTTTCCCTACTGGAAATTGTCGGCCATTAAACCACTTCTCTGGGCAGCTTTCAACTCGATGGTTTCAAATCTTCGCATCTTTATTATTATTCTAGACTTAAACCAGCGACCTACATAGCTCAATGGACGAACCCAAACCACAACAAAACCTACCTTTTACCACAACGACCTCCGAAAAATGTGGAAAAATCCCGCGAACATTGCTGAGAACCCCGTGACGGCCGAGCCACAGTCATGATCATGACACTGCTCCACTGCCTTTTCCAGTCTTACTAAATTAGGCTCCGGCTGCCTGTAACACCACCTGGCCCAATCAGAAACGTCCGTGATCCTCCTTTTAGGACAGTGAGGAGGAACCGACCATCTGATTGGCTGAGTAACAGAGGCTTCTTTAGAGCTTGCGTTACGTTATTGTAAGAACACTTGAACGATGAAAATGTGTAAAAAGAATAAATAAATAAATGCAGTGGAGCTTTCACCTACAAAGTGAATTGGTGGCTCAGTTCAGATGGGCAGAAGAATGTCCTATTCCCCGCTACCTTCTCTTACTTCTTCCTAAGGAGCTCCTTCCTTCACGTCCTTTGGACGCTTCTGCAATTTCAAGTCAGTGGCCCCTTTGGTGGGCTTGTTCCGTATGGATAGGTTCCATCTTCTGCATAATAATAATAATAATAATAATAATAATAATAATAATAATAATAATAATAATAATAATAATAATAATAGATTCACAATTTCGTGAAAAACAATCTGTGTAATAAAAATCCACAAATATATAGTAAAAATATATTGCTATGTAAAATATGTGGAATAAAGCAAAGACTTTCGAACACCGTTCAAGTGTTAGAAAGTCTTTGGTTCATTTTACATATTGTACATAGAAATATATTTACTATATAATTATGGGTTTTTATTACACAATAATAATAATAATAATCATCATCTTTGGAAGCCTGGATTTCGAGTCAATGGCCCCGTTTGTGGGCTTGTTCCATACGAATAGGGTTCATCTTCTGAATAATAATAATAATAATAATAATAATAATAATAATAATTATAATAATAATAATAATAATAATAATAATAATAATAATAATAATAATAATAATAAATAATAATAATGCTCCTTAAGCAAGGAGAGGCCACCATAGAGAGGCAACGGATTACCTCAATGTTGTATTCCCATGTACCCACAGCTATTTTAAGCACTGCCTTTCTTACTCAGGGAAGGTCACACACACGATGATATATGTACACATATATCTAATGTATAAATATTTATAGAAATATATATATATATATATATATATATATATATATATATATATATATATATATATTTATAATATACACATACACATATATATATAAATAAATGTATATGTGTATATATATATATATATATGTACATAAATATATTTAAAATTTTCTTATATTTTGTATATGTTTACTTTTAATTATGGATGCTGAAATGCCCTTTTAACATTACAACTGTAGATGTCCTGATGATGTGACCACGGGTCAAGAAACGCGTCGACAATATATGTCTGTGCTGGATCTGTGTGTGTTCCTGCGCCCTTCCCCTGCCTCCTACTATACTGCCCCTCCATGTGTGCATTATACAGAATATATATATATATATATATATATATATATATATATATATATATATATATATATATATATATATATATATATATATATATATATATATATATATGTAGAATCTACTGGTCACTCTTTTTTGGATACGCCTTAAGATCCAAGTGCAAGAAATATGAAGAAATTCTAAGAGCGGTAACGGGAAACTAACCCGGGTTCGTTTTCCGCTACCGCGCATCAGAATTTCTTCATATTTCTTGCACTTGGATCCTAGGCTTTGTAGTGACAAGCGTATCCAAAAAAGCGTGAAGAATTCGACAATGTTAAGAGGGCATTGTGGCTATTACAATTACATATAAATATATACATATATATATATATATATACATATACATATATAATATTATATACATTATATATATATAATATATATATATATATATATATATATATATATATATATATATATATATATATATATATATATATATATATGTGTGTGTGTGTGTGTGTGAGTGTGTGTGTATGTATGTATGCATGTATATACCGCTGTTAACGTCGAAATCCAAATCATTCTTTATTAGTCATTCACTTATTTTTTGAAAAATTGTAATTATTAAAATTCGTCATAAAATTAAAACATATTTCCATAAATATGTTTCCAGAAAAAAAGAGAAACTAGAAAACGAATCATTATATATACGCACACACACAAACTCACATGTAAAATCTAGCTAAGTGATGAGACATACCGCGTCGACCTCCAGTGAACTTTCCCAAGACTGGCTCCAGCGTCTTCATGGAGTCTGTGACACTTCGTCAAAGCATTTCCACTTTCTGAAGGATCTTTATCTATTTACGCATGATTATGCGTATACGTGCCTATATATAATTAGAAAAGGAGACTAAGAATTGCTGCCAATCTGTACCATTTGCTGAACGTCATTGATATTCCAAGCAGTCCACAAGAATTCCCGAAGACAGAAACAGCTCCAGTGCAGACGAAAACGTCTCCGGAATCCAGAAGGGTCACTTGTGGCAGATTACAAAACCTGGGATACCTCAAGAGGCAGTTTAGCTAACTCGAAGGAGGATGGAAAGAATAGATCGAAGAAGCTCTGGATAAAGTCTGGAAAGAACAGATGAGGATCGACGCCAAAAGGTCGAGGAAGCGATTAGGAGACACGAATACGTCTTCAACCCGGAGAGGGAACAGTCAGCTCTGAGCGAAGAGGTCTCTGCTTTTTGCGAATACATGATGATGACTTTGCAGAGGAAGAAACCAGGACAACGCCGACGTAGGAGGCACAACAAAGACAACAATCAGTCCTGATTATGGAGGTGGAAGCTTTCCCGCATGACAGAGGTGCAGCGAACTGACACCTTTGGACGAGAGACCAGGAAAGCAGTGATAGCTCTTTCACATACGAAATAGCTCTTCCAATTCAGAACTGAGGCCAGGTAGAACACCGTCAGGATTCGCTGTATTTCTCTTGAATGCGATGTGGAAAGCTTTCTACTCCCTACAGACAAGGAGGCCTGACTGCTACCCATCAGAGAGCTGCGAAATGACTGGTTTCAGGACTCTGCAAAGGATTCATCTGTTTTCTACATAAAAGCCGAGAAGCGATAGTCTCTTGGCTAGCTGGCAGAGAAGAGAATGGGGAAGGGCCCATCCCTGGTAAAAATAAACCCCCATTTGATGACACTCTGTTGGCGAAGATGCCCCAGGGGTGAGATCACTAACGATCGGCAAAGGCCACAAATCTATTCTACCTATCTATCTGTCTATCTATCTATCTATATGTATATATATATATATATATATATATATATATATATATATATATATATATATTATATATATATAATATATATATATATATATATATATATATATATATATATATATATATATATATATATATATATATATATATATATATATAATATATATATATATATATATATATATATATATATATATATATATATATATATATATATATATATATATATATATATATATATATATATATATATATATACACTTACACAATTGTTCTAAAAGGACATCATTGAAATTTGATGGTATGTAACAAAGTTATTTACTGAAAAAAATTATAAGCTTTCCAGGACTAACAGTCCTCATTGGCAAGTATCCGTGAAATGACCGGACTCGTAGTCCAGCTGTATTTATATCTGGACTATGTGTTCGGTCATTCCACGGATAATTGACAATGAGGACTGTTAGTCCTGGTAAGCTTATAATTTTTTTTAATAAATAACCCCGTGTCCACCAGGGCTTGTTTCATTTCAATTGTCATCAGTTGAGATAAGAGGGAGCGCTTTGTCTTGGGTTAGCGATGACAGGTTGCGAAAACAAACGCCGATTCGTCTCATACGGGCTCGAGACGAGTGATTTCATGTTGTTACATGCATTGTTCGAGTCACGTACGCCACTTTGAGAGAAAGAATACGTGTCTTGATCAATTACGTCATGTGTTGTAAGACTGCCTTCAAAACGTTTGGCTGGGATGACGTAACTCTTCTAGAAGCTTCTCCATTGTGTCTCGCACCCAAAATGCTTTAGTGACGTCACCTCCCTGCTTCTAGAACTTCCCTTTTATATCTCGTACCCAAAATGCTTTAATGACATCATGTAATTGTTTCACGTATTACTGGAATCCTAAAATCTATTTCATTCTGATTTCTGAGACCAGTCGATTTGGTTCCCTCTCTCTCTCTCGTTCTTAGAAAGAGATTATTTTAACATAGTGTCACGTATTAGCATTAACTTTTCAGATCTGAATTTAGCAAAGTTATTTAGTTCGTAATGGCGCCTGGTAAAAAGTGTGTTTTGTGGTAACGCAGCTGCAGCCAGTGATTTACAGAGGTTTTCACAAGTTTGTGTAAGGTAACGTGAATTTTACTTATTAATACCATGGTATGATAAGTTAGGAAATTTTGAACAAGTGAAATCATTACAGATAAATCTTATGTGTATTTTTGTGTGTTTTTCTATTTACAATCTCTTTATATTTTCACAATTTTTATGTTTGTGATGTAACATTTATTTACGCAACATTTTAAGTATTTCTTGGTAATTAAGCATTGCATATTTGATTTTGATATCTCATGTGTTAAGATTTTCTTTTTAAATCTTGAGTAATTCTTGATAGTTTAAATTTTGCTTGATTAATTTAAATTCCTGATAAAGTTTTTGTGAGTTAGTTTTGTTTCATAATTTAATTCAAGAATTAATTGAGTGTGTTATTTTCAAGTAATAATAAATTTTTCAGATTGTGAACTCTAATTAATTGTGAATTCTAGTTATAAACTTTGAATTTAAAAATAAATTTTTGTATTTAACATTTTTAGAAAAAGTGTTACATTTGTTGATCACCAGTGAATAGGACTGATTGTGTGTGCATAAGGCAAAGTGATAAACATGTTTTGTTCTTTTAGTTTTGCTAAAGTGAATTAAGACCAGGGAAACAGAGTTTTTTGATGGAATGATGCCCTTCTACTCTAGAATATTTCTAGTTTAATTTTTGATACCTCACACATACTCTGATAGATTTAGTTTGATTTTTCAAGTGATTGATAAATAAGTTTTTTCTTAAGGGATCACTGTTACCTTTAGAGTACTCAGTCGTAATAATTAGTGTTATGAGAGTTCAGGTATCTGGCTGAAGTGAGGTATATTTTTGAATCTTGAGATTAGTTGTGTAATAACCAGGTACTTGATACGCATCGTGACATATAACACTATTTAAACGTTGAAACCATATATTTCGGGCATTTGCTTCTGTGTCCCTGTGTGTGTGTGTGTATGTATGTATATATATATATATATATATATATATATATATATATATATATATATATATATATATATATATATATATATCGAAGGGAGAAATTACGAGTAAAGTTTACTTTTGCTCTGGGCAAGTAAATGCATCTTAGGGCTAATCAATGATATCTTGTGGGTCCTGAGTATATATATATATAATTATATATATATATATATATATATATATATATATATATATATATATATATATATATATATATATATATATATATATATATATATATATATATAATGTGTGTGTATATATATACACATACATACATACATACATACATATATATATATATATATATATATATATATATATATATATATATATGTATATATATATATATATATATATATATATATATATATATATATATATATATATATATATATATATATATATGTATATGTATATATATATATATATATATATATATATATATATATATATATATATATATATATATATATACTTACATATATATAATATATATATATATATATATATATATATATATATATATATATATATATATATATATATATATATATATATATATATATATATATATATATATATATATATACTCAGGACCCACAAGATATCATTGATTAGCCCTAAGATGCATTTAATTGCCCAGAGCAAAAGTAAACTTTACTCGTAATTTCTCCCTTCGAGTCTGAGAGAAATGAAACCCACCCTCTTATCCCTTTTAAGGGTAACTTGAGAGCTGTCCTTCATCACCTTCAGGACCCCAAGAACAATATGAAGGACGTGAAGAGAGACAACAGTCTGGGGTTAGTTCTATTGGGAATGTTGATAATCTCTTCTCCCTCAGCTTATAGCAGACTAATTGGGTTTTATTAAGAAGTGTCCCAAGCAGACTAATTGGGTTTTATTAAGAAGTGTCCCAAGCAGACTAATTGGGTTTTATTAAGAAGTGTCCGAAACAGACTAATTGGGTTTTATTAAGGAGAAGTGTCCGAAGCAGACTAATTGAAATCGACAAATTTCGCTTTATTCAACTTCAATTTCAATATATTTTCTCCCTGAAATGCGTCAATTTGTGGCAGGAATCGACACAAAACTGTTAATTACTCCGTAATGACGTAATTGTCATCTTGCAATAATGCCAGCCGAACCTTGGCGTGAACTTAAGCCTACAGATCGTCGTCTCGGGAACATAGATTAATTAGAGCTGATTAAAATTAACTTAATTTTTTATTTAATTTCATCCTAAATTGAGTTTTGTAGTGGCAGTGATTAATTACAGTAGATGTAATTCCTTGTAACTGAATAATTACTTCGGAATCCTTTTAGCCAGAGGCTCCTACTAGGCCTAAATATTTCATGTAGATTTTATTAGAACATTTATTCTTTGCTCTTTGGGACTAATTTCACGTCATAAACCATCAAATAATATCTGCTAGTAGGCCTCACCTGGCTATTCGTATGAGGCTCTCGAATAGACCTCACAGGAATGGCAGCATCCTGCCTGACCTAACCTCGACGGTCAGAGAGACGCTTGGAGAAGATATCATCGGCCATTTTGGTCTGTACTAAGTACATCATACATCTTTCTCAGCTAACCCAGAGGACTAGTGACTACAGTAGGCCTCATGAGCTAAATGTGTTTCATCAGCCCTCAGTAATTAGAAAGACGAAGCTAATTCCCCCCTGACGTCATGCAACTGACTGGCCATGATTCCCTGGAAAAGGTTAGGCTGATTGACTGCAGCATTCCACAACAATGGCTAAACACGTGCTGGCTGCCCTTGTTACGTTAGGCAAGGCTGCCGTGGGCACTTTCCGCTGATGCCCAGCCGTGCCCGGGCAACTCTTGGCTTTAATGGTGTGGTAATTGACTAAATAAGCCTAAGGATTGACAGAGAAATTAAATTACCATAAAAATGAATCAAAATCGTCCAGTTAAGCCTTATAAGTTTGTGCACGTGTTTAATTAGGTGGAGGTGTTCTCAAGTAAGTGTGGGGGTCGAATGTACATAAATACACAAATAGATAAAAACTACATATATATATATATATATATATATATATATATATATATATATATATATATATATATATATATATATATATATATATATATATATATATATATAGGAGAGAATAAGAGGCTCAGGTTCCATTTCACTTAAGACTAATGAGAATTGTGAATTGCCCTTCGACCCATCGGCTCCTCCTTCTGAATGATGAATCTTTCATTGTCCAAATATTTAGTGTTGGCGGGCAGGAAGCGTGACCTGCGTAACGCTTGTGGGACTAGAGCAGTTCTACCGTTCCGTCCCTGGTGTCCTTCCGGAAGGTCCATGAGCACTACAAACAGCATTTCCTCTCATGTTCGAACTTCTCGAGCAACTCTTGAAAAAGAAGAACAAAATAAACAAAGGGCGAACCGCATAGCATAGCCTGTAGCAATAGAGTATATGCGATGGAATACAGTACCTAGTATCTCAGGAATAGAATAGATGGTCATGCTCTCAAATAACCGGCAATTTTCCTCACAAAAACGCCACGAGCGACTGACTATTGTCTTTTTATGATTCCTTTAAAGTAGGAGAAGTCTCGTTAACGGAAAATGTGGTGATAGCGCTTCCTTAATGAAACATCTCCGTATTGCTACAAAATGTCTGCAGTCATGTATCAGGTCATGTGTAACGAGGTGCTGGAAAAGGATCAGTTTTCTTGAAACAGAGAGGAGTCATTAAGCAGAATCACTTTTAATATGTTTCCAAAAGGTGGAACAACAATAGTAACAATCACACCGCTGTACAGACACAAGAATAAAAACAAAAAAGGCCAGTATAGCAACAGCAGTCTGGTCAAGTTAGGCGAGCGCTAATAGGAAGCGTAATCAATCACCTGAGTCACGAACCGGTTAGAAGTATGAGATGCGCAAATACAAGCCGATTGTGGGTGAATGGGATGCAGAGCAGATGTCAAATTTTAATAACATGCTTTCAGGGGAAGAGGTCAGGTCATAAAAATCCCAGAAGGTTCAAGAGGAATAAAAATGAGATTCAAGTCCTACCAGCCTTACGAATTCCGGTCCTCCTCAACTGAGTATATACTAGGAGAATGAACAACAAAACATGCGCCGAAGTTTCTTCCGCGCAATCGAGTTTTCTGTACAGCGAATGATGCTGTATGAAATGTTCAGCCATGGCCCATGAAACTCGGCCGCTGCCCAGTGGTGGCCTGTGTTGTTGGTACATATAGCGGTGCCAGATGTACGATTATGGCTCACTTTAACCTTGAATAAAATAAAAACTACTGAGGAGGCTAGAGGGCTGCAAACTAAACACCAAAACTAGAAGAGACAACGGTGGATTTTTTTTAAGGACAATTTATGGATTTCTCTTTTTTTCTAATAACTCCTTTCCTATTATCTGCTTGTTCTCCAGAATAATAATAATAATAATAATAATAATAATAATAATAATAATAATAATAATAATAATAATAATAATAATAATAATAATAATAATAATAATACAACTGAAGGAAGACAACAAGGCAGAGAAAAAAGCGTCTGTCCGGGACACTTGTCAAAGGCTTCTCTCCTTTCTCTTATCAACAATTTCCTTTCTATAAAAAACAAGGAAAGAAAAGAAGTTGAGGCAAAACCGAAACGTGTGTTGGAGGTTTTGTTGCGCTCCCTCCAGCGGAAGGCCTTGGGAAGGTGACAAGTGAAAGAGGCTTCTTTCTCTTCAGAAGCCTTCGCGTCCTCCCTCATGGAATGGACGCTTCCTGCTTCTTATTCCGAGAGGAATTTTATGCTTCCAGCATTATTCGCCTCGTTGTCAAATGGGGAATGACACTGAACTCATTCACTCTTAATGCCTGTACGAATCCTGCACTCTTAAACATCATCGTGCTCTCTGCTATTGCATGAAAGCAGAAGCTTCCACAAAAACACTCGAGACTCGAGAGCGTCTCGCTCACAAGCACAGTTTAGGTCATGCATGCATGCATGCAGGAGAGAGCGCACCTGTAGCTTGCACATCTGCATTTCTGTGCTTTGCCTTTATTTCTCCTAGAATACAGCCTGGCAAATCGTGAGTTTTCCTCATGCAGGCGTTATGCTTTCTCTACACACACACACACACACTCACACACGCTCTCATGCATTCTCTCTCCCTCTCTCTCTCTCTCTCTCTCTCTCTCTCTCTCTCTCTCTCTCTCTCTCTCTCTCGTATCAACTAGGCTATTATTACTCTTTATAAAGGCCACTTCATCGTTGCTACTAAAATCGTGACATTGCCGTAGAATCACAGCGTTTGGAGAAACAGAGAGAGAGAGAGAGAGAGAGAGAGAGAGAGAGAGAGAGAGAGAGAGAGAGAGAGAGAGAGAGAGAGAGAACACCACAAATAATGAGCCGATAAAAAAATCGGGGTCTCCTCGGGATGGTGGCCTCCATTTTGTGTGCTTGCAGTTCACTCTCCTCCGACAACACAGTTGTTGTCTAACATCTATTTCAATTGCAAGGCGCCAAAACCAACAATTTGGGTAAAAATGCCACTTTATATTTTCTAAAAAATTGCCACTTTATATTTTCTATAACAGTTATGATTACAGTGTATGGATTTTTGATCAGCGTGCGACCTGCAACTGATGCCTGGAGCACAAACTCTTGATATCGGCTCCAATTGCTGACGAGGCCACCGGCCTCAAGAGATAATGATCTGTGTCTCTGCTTGGACTCATTGTTGCCAAGGCAGAAAATGCCTGCTTGCACAAGCGCGGTGCAGGGAAAGGCAAAAGCAGAAAGGTGGCCTTCTCAGCTAAATTAGCATTCTCCAAAACCCTGCTGCCAAGGACAGACACCTCGCCACTCCTCTCAAAGTGGACTCTGAGTGAGGAGCCAGCAAACATCTTGATAAAGATATAAATAATAAAATTAACAAAATAAAAGGGTAATTGTTCTAGGGTTATGCATTACTTCCCTCAGAAAGTTCACCTCGTATTTCAATCATTTATCTACATTTCTATCCGTTTATCTTTTCATTTATAAATTCATCTTTACTTTCTTTTCTAATGACTGATCTCTTCTTCTTCTTTCTGCATTTCCTACCGCCTTCTGGGACGTCTTTCAAATGAACGCCACACTCCTTTGCAAACTTGAATTTCAAGCCAATGGCCCCTATGGTGGGCTTCTTCCATATAAAGAAGGGCTTATATTTTAAATATTAATAATAACAATAATTCGTCCCGTTCATTAGCCGTGAGATACTGCTGATTAACCTCCTTAGCCAAGTGCAAAGGTATTGAAATGCAGTCGAGACTCTTCGTAGAGACAGCTGCGAAGTCCTGACCAACTGCTTCTCTCAGCCATAGCCAGAGCAAAGCAGATTTAAATGTACGAGCAATGCTGCAGTAAGGGCCGTATGGACACCGGAGTAATCATTCATCGTTTCCCCAAATGTTGTTGCGGCACCCTCAGTCAGTCAGTCACACGGCGCCCTTTGGGACACACTGCTCTAGGACCTTGGCCACAGGTGCACTGGCCTGTCCCTTCTGTCCCTTGCTGCTTCTGCAGCTCTCTAGTGAACTGCCAGCCTTTAATTATAGGATTTTTTATGCGCAGGAGAAGAGAAGATCCAGACGACGTAAGAGACAGAGCCAGATGCCAGCCCAGATTTCCGCTGGATCTTGAAGTTGGATCAGTGTTGTATAAGAAGGAAAAGTTTATAGATCACTGTCATTGCAGGATACAACCTGAACCTCAGTTACGCTCGAAAGTGTTGTACCTGATCTTATTGGTAGCCATACAGGAATAAGTGAAAGGCTTCTCTACTTTTGCTGGGCAGAAGGTTGTTTTAGACAAAAATCATACTGAAGACAAAATAATGTATGAAATTCAAACATTCGCAAAGTTCTGTAAAAATATTTCATATTTTTTATGCATCACAGCCTCCCCAACAGTCATGGTAATAAAATGAAAATGCCTTTGATGCTTTATCCTTGAATCAGGACAGAGACAGATTGTGCATCCTTTCACACAAAGGTCATAGGATCACTTTTCTGCTTCCAAGATCACAGAGGAAGGAAGTGGCTTCCAGATTCCATGCGAAGCCCACTCACTCCAAAGAGACTCTGAATCTCCTGGAACGCCTGTTACCAATCTCCTCCCAGGCCTTCGTCGGAAAGCGGCTGAAGTGAAGTCAAATATTAAGTGGAAGCGTGAACAATAAAAATTCCAAATTCTCGGAGCATCGTATTCAGCGATTCCATGAGGGCCAGTCGATCTGAAGGCAAATACATAACCATTCATGCATTGCCATTTCGGCTATGAAGAATATATAGAAATGAATAATTCGCTTCCAGTAAACAAGGCAGACACTTTCACACAGCTCTTGAAATCATTGAACTTGTACGAGGTGTTCATGAACAGTAAAAAGAAAAAGAAAAAGAAAAAAAGTTGGTGGGGCAGAAAGAGCGTCAGTCAGATGGACTAACTGCGAGGAGAGCAAGAGATGTTCGGTCAGCGACTGTTCTTCCCCAAATGTCTCCTGTGAAGTTCCTCCCACGAAAATGGGCTCCAGAAAACCAATACGTACCACCAGGGAAGGAAATTTGAAACATAGGCCTAAAGGCGTATGCATACGAGACATCTCAATATACATCGACGCATGAGACAATAATATTATTATGGACACAAAATTTAGATCACGTCCAAGACTATATCCATTTATAGTGTCTGATATGGGTGGGACAGACGAAGGGAGAGAGAGAGAGAGAGAGAGAGAGAGAGAGAGAGAGAGAGAGAGAGAGAGAGAGAGATTCCCTGGTCGTTGAATCGCGGCAAAGCTCCTTATAGACCTATGTTGATCTCTTCTTTAATCTCTCGCTAAAACTACCTATTAAAAATAAAGCCTTTACATGATTAAATTTTTATTCAGGGAGAAAATAACTTCGGTAATTTGCCTCGCGACATCTTTCAGTTAAAAATAATCAATTAAAACTCAGAAATCCTTGAGAAAATAAGAAACCAACACACGAACACACACACACACACACGGACGCCATCCCCCGCCCCCCCCCCCAAATAAACATTCAGCAACGCATATTAACAGACTCACCGGAAGAAGACAGGTCACTTTAGACCTAAATTTGCATTTATTAGTCTTCACAGTTTTGTCACTTAACCCAGAAATGATTCAGAGAGAGAGAGAGAGAGAGAGAGAGAGCACACAGCACTCCATCGTCTCACCCTGACGTACGAGTGAGCGTAATATAAAAGGAGTTTATCATACGATTTCGCGTAAGATTTTCGACCCAATGTGCATTTGGCTGTCTCCAGCTTCATAGCCTCTTATTTCCCAGTGATTCAAAGTCGCTTGCTGTACTTAGGCCTATATGGTTTCCCGAGAATGTCGACCAACAGTGATTATTCAGACTTGACTCTTATAGCACCATCTTGCTCCATAACTCGAAAAGTCGCTCAGTTACAACATGACGGGATGTTGAAAGCAAATGGAAAGAAGAATATATGCAGTATAAAACAATGAGACAATGATGGAAGCGAGCACTGAGCGGAAAAAGACGGCAAGTCAAACGGCAGTGCAGTCATGGGAGCCACCTCGCGCTGGCCACGGCACACTTGGGTCTTCACCCACACTCGAGATCATTTTCTTTTCCTCTCCTTTTTTGCTTTCAAAGTACTTTTTACAGCCTACTTCCTCTCCCCCCTCCCCTCACCCAACGAACTCTCCCACCCACCTTCTTGTTAACATAGCCAGGATAGAAAGGGAGTTTGACTTTCTTAAGATGATTTTTTCGTCTCTATCAAGGGAAGCGATAACGCTGGGGGAAGGGTGGGGGTTATGAGAGACACAGGAAGAGATGTTTCCACCTTACAGTAAAAAGGGAATTCCAACTGAGAACGCCGTACTCAGTCACAGAAAGCTCTTGACGCGTTCATTTTTTTTTCTTTCTTTTTTGCGCTTTTCATCATACATAATGAATAAGTATTTAAGAACTGTACAGCCTGTGGGTTCAAAGAACCTCTTATTATAAACAGCTTTCAGGTGAACGTAAGAACGTTGACGCAGACGGTCGCTTCTGGGCCGAGACGTTTTTCAAAACCTTGAAACGTTCAAAACGTGAGATATACATTAACCGTTTCCTCCCTCCCCCACTCCCCCCCAGGCAGCCCGTGTGGGTGACACCGAGTCTTTGTTCACCTTTGTTCTTTACTTTCCCAATAATGAAGGATCGGAAATCGAGAACAGGACGAAGGGAATTCTGATAAACGAAGGGAAAGGGAAAATACGGAAAGATAAAGTAAATTCAGGCATTTGTAGGCATCGAACGATTGAACTAATTTACTTCTTGTAACCTCTCTCTCTCTCTCTCTCTCTCTCTCTCTCTCTCTCTGGAAGCGATGAGGCGGGGGTAGGGGTGATGCTGGATTTGGTATCGGTGTTGGGGAGGGGGGGGGGATCCAGACAACCAATACGTACCCCCCAAGGAAGGAAATTTGAAACATAGGCCTAAAGGCGCATATATACGTGACATTTCAATATACATCGACGTATGAGACAATACTGATGTTATTATGGACACAAAATTAAGATCACGTCCAAGACTATACCATTTATAACGTCTGATGTGGATGGGACAGACGAAGGAAGACAGAGAGAGAGAGAGAGAGAGAGAGAGAGATTCCAACCGACAAGAGAGTCTATGAACAGAATCGCCGAATTGCTGTTAATTGCAGCTCCGCTCAAAAACTTGTGGTAGCCAGTGAGGCCCTGTGGGTATGGGTATGGGTGGGGGTGTTGGTACAGGTGTGGGTATGGGTGGGAGAATGTGGGTATGGGTGTGAGGATGTACTGTAGGTATGGGAGTTGGTATGGGTGTGGTGATGTGGGTATGGGGGTGGGGGTGTGGGCATGGGCGTGTGGGTATATTATTATTATTATTCCGCAGATGAAGCCTATTCATATGGGACAAGGAAATGGTGCTCATTAGGAGGAGGAAGAAGAAGCAGGAGCAGGTAAAGAGAAATACAGAAGGAAGAAGAAGAGATCTCACTTCTTAAAGAGAAAAATTATTATTATTACAATATATTAATAATAAATAGATAAAATTGTACTAAAATACGAGGAGGAGAATAGGCATGTTGTGTGCTAGGCTATGTGTGTGTGCGTGTGTGTACAGGACTGCTTCTAAACGACAGTAAACCGGTTTTTGGGGGAGGACGAAACGCCAGCAATCAATCCTCTCCACCACTTCCTCCCCCACCATCCCCAACACCCGCCTCCAGCAACTCGACTGAGAATCAAGCGGGAACTTCATAAACTTAGAATAAATGGGGGGGGCGGTTTGCTTTTCCTTCGTTAAGTCATTATTATATTTTATTATTATTATTATATTCAAATTAAGGTGAACACGCCAATCACATCCCCCAGAATATCTGATTGGTAGCCATGACTCCTTTTCCCTCAGATGAGAAGGAGAGGGATGGAGGCAGACACATGAGAGAGAGAGAGAGAGAGAGAGAGAGAGAGAGAGAGAGAGAGAGAGAGAGAGAGAGAGAGAGAGAGAGTTTTGTCCCTCTTGAGAAAATCAACAGATAAAAAAAGAAGGGAGAAGAAGAATCACAGAGGCCGATAATAACTCACCCGCCATGACCTCTCTCTCTCCCTCTCCCTCTCACTCTTTCTGACGCTCAACCACAGGTGGGAAAATAGAATCAGTTTTCATCGTCACTCGAGAACCGACAGTGATATCTCACAATATACACTTCTTGTTGCACTAGACGAGGACCTATAAGAGGTCCTGTACAGTTATGAATCAAAACCCAGGGTTTTCATCCTACTGCCTAGGCACTCACTCTGATCGCCCTCTTGTAAGAAATGTTATTCCCACAGTCCAGATCATTCCGTAAACCGCCAATCATTTCCTCTACGCAACATTACTGGAACTTCTCAAGTCCAGTTCCGCTACTGGAAACGGTCGGCCACATAACCATTTCTCTGGGCAGCTTTCAACCTGGTAGTTTAACACCTTTATAAATTGATTATTGTAGACTGAACCCAGCGACCTTGCTCGGTGGATGGACCCAAATCACAACAAAACATATATACTCTACCTTTTTCACAACAACGTCCCGAAAATCAGGAAACATCCCAGAAATATTGCTGAGAATCCCACGGCCGTACCACAGACATTCATAACACTGCTCCGTTTTTTAATTTTTCCAGTCCACTGAAGTTCCGGCTGCCTGTAACAACCCTTGGACCAATCAGCACCGTCCATGATATTTCCTGTCAAAAAAAGAAGAAGAGGAACCGACCCTCTGATTGGCTGAATAACAGAGGCTTATTGCCAACTGAGATGACGTCACTGTCAGAACACCACAACTTGGAAAATATGTGAAAAAAAATGCACTGGAGCTTTCACGTGCAAACTGATAAAAAAAGCATTTAATTACATTTAATTACATAAGACCACGATGCAGAGGGCAATGGATTACCTTAAACTTGTATGCCTGTATCAAAGTACTTTCAGTACTGTCTGTCGTGGTCAGGGAAGGTCACAAATACGACGAAATGCAGCAGACTAACAAATCAGTTTTAACTCCATTGAACTGGGTCGCCAGCTCTAACTGAACGGCCATAGGAACCACCACCATTATATTTGGCAATCACTCTGAGATAGAAATTGTCCTCTCTTAAGGGGACTGACTTCCCCTTCAAGTCACATCAGATACAACCGTAAAGAACAACAGATGTGGCATTGCACTGAAACCTGCGGAAATGACAGTAGATAATATAGGTTAAACCACGACAGTCATTCTTCTGTGAATTCTTGAACAGAACCTTGAAAAAAAATCTGATGGCAAGTATCGTGCAATCGTTCACCGTCATTGAGAGAGAGAGAGAGAGAGAGAGAGAGAGAGAGAGAGAGAGAGAGAGAGAGAGAGAGAGAGAGAGAGAGAGAGTAAAACTATAATAAGGAGCCTACATTTTCCAGTTTCGCAGCTGGTTGTAAAATGGGAGCACCTTTCTGATCACCTTATACCTGACTTACCCGTAACCCGGTAACAACGGCCCCCACCCTCACCTGGCATAAACCCAACACCAGATTTACAGTTATCACAGCGTGCTTGCTCTAAGGATACTTCAAACATTAATTTACATATACATATCATCGTCAGCAATTATTGACCTTCCTTTTTAATCATCCATCGCAAAATTCCACACTATTTTTCCCGGTAAACCTTTAACTGCAATAATAATTGCAAAATATACCTGCATGCTCACTACAAAAAAACTATATATAAAAGCTCTTATCCGCCAAGAAATATAGGGAGTTCTTCCTTAATAACATCTGTTACAACAGGAACTTTAAATCATGGCCAAGATACGAGATTCTGTCGACTGAATGACATCGTCCCAGATGGAGAATGACTTACTCAATTGATGTTCGAAGGCTAAAAACCTAAAGGCGTTACCTGGACGCAGACCCGCTTGTATTGTAGTTGAGTTTAAACTTCCATTTATATTTAAGTCATAGAATATTCCCTTTAAATAAGTGATATCAATACGATATAATTCTTACTAAATATTAAAGGTACGAAGTCACAGAATACGCTACAGTTTTGGAGTCAGTCATAATATTTCGATGAATAATATTGCCGCTAACAACAAAGATCTCGTTTTCCCTCGTTCTCTCAGGCCTACTGTACAGGAGCTACAAGCTGACGTAATTAATGATGCTAAAGCCACCGTTAATTACATATATACCTTCAACACAAGCAGTGGACATTCCCTTCAAACTTTCCTTACTTGTAGACTATATATATATACTTTTTCCCGCTAAATGGCTTCGTACAACAATATTCAATGCATGTTGACTTCCCTCATCCAGGGCAAAGATAACACGAAAATAAAAGTGTCATTCACCTCCATTTGTCACTTACTGTGTGTTGGCAGGTGGACTTCTTATGGTCGTTAAAAGCCTGACATTTTCCAATATATGGACGACGAAATGAACTTGAAACAACTAAAGGCCCACAAGAACAAAATAATGTTGTCTCAAACCCGTGTTCGAAATTTTGACTGAACCGAAAATCGTCCTCTGGAATTTTTCAGTTTGAAGTTTCTGATGAAAGTCTATAAAGAAGCGCTTTACAATGGAAACAGGACCGCAATTGATCCCATGGGAGTGTAACATTTGAGCTGAATTGAATATAGAATTGAGGCCAAAGGCCAAGCACTGGGACCTATGAGGTCATTCAGCGCTGAAACGAAAATTGACGGTAAAAGTTTGGGGGTGTAACATTTAGGCCCGTTTCCAGAAGAGTCCACTGTGCTTCTGGTGTATTGCAGCAAAGGTTGATTAAGGCATGGGGCTCGCAGCTTCACCCCAAAACCAATTTTTTTTCGATTGATACCGAGTGCTAAATCTGAGAGGTTAAATGGCCAGATTTTAATCATTCTCTCTCTCTCTCTCTCTCTCTCTCTCTCTCTCTCTCTCTCTCTCTCTCTCTCTCTCTACCTGTCTCGAGAGGGAATTGAGCAACATCCCCAAAGACAAATAAAGAGAGAGAGAGAGAGAGAGAGAGATGAATGATTTCACCTCAGTGAGGTAGGGATGCCCTCATCGAGGCATTCTCGTTTTTAACTAAATGCCACACGTTTTTGTGTAGTACGGATAGTTTATGCGACCCTCAACAGTTGACTAACAGTCAGATCTGTTGTCAATCCGAAGTGATTATTCTGCAGACACTTGAACATTCTTACCTGAAAGATGAGCTGAGCAAGTGCACAGCCTCTGATCGTCAATGTCGCCTTGATGTGGAAAACATCGATGCCTCAGAGTGACTCAGTTTTGACAGATTTCTCGACACCAAATTAACTATGACCTTGAGATTTGCGCCGCTCTTTGAAACCGACTTTATTCTTTAATATTTAATCTTAACTTGCGCTTACTGCGGTTTTGACCGCGGGGAGTTAAGAGCCCATTTGTAAGGAATATTTTTCTTCTAGTTTCTCTCCTGATTCCTCATCAGCTGAGACTGAAGAGGGCATTCGGTTGCTCACTGCCCAGAGGTCAACACCAAGCCCCTCATCCCTTCGACACCCAACCACCCTTTCAATGAAAGGTCTGTCATGGACCCTGAACTGAACCATACCCACCACCAACAGCCTCAGAATTCTAGAAAAATGAAATTGGAGAGTAGGTCTTGAATAGTATATATACCACAGGTATTGGGCCCAGGGACCTCCCAGGCCACGAGGATTTTTTCGAACATTTGCAGCCTCCTCAATCCTGTGACCACAATACTCCTTCCCATAAGACTTTCAGGATCTGCAAAGGTCATCCAGACCTTCGAGAATCTGAGAAAAACTTCCTTGAAACTCCTCGTCCTTGCTAAGGTCCTTTTCTTCACTTCTTCATTCTTCAGCACCCGTGTATAAAAGCACCGTTCCGTCTTCGTGTTTAGTACTGCAGTGGGCCTTTCACTGGCAGGGAAGGAAATGCTTTGGCCAATCAGAGACCTCCACCATACACAAAGTTTCTATCGCCCTCTTTCATTGGCTGATAGCTTCGGGTTTTTGGGCAAAGGTCTTGGTACACAATCTCCCATCGGCTGGTGGAATGAGAATCAATGTTCAGAAGGTATTTCTGAGGGGAACATTCATTCTCCCTCGATGTGTAGCACACATACATGCATAGTTTATGAACACATATAAGCACATTCATGAAAAATAAGAGGTCAGTTGATAAATGGATAATTGTGGAAAGGGGAAACAGAATAACAGGGAAAAAGAAAATTAAAAATGCATATAAGAAAACCGTTCCGGCTCTATCCCAACCATACAAAATGTACAGACTTTTATATTTAGATTTAATAACTGTGCTTCTGTATGTCTCTATATGCCCATGGTCACGTGTATTTACACGTATTAAGACACACACACACACTCATATATATATACTGTATATATGCATACACATGTATACATATTATATATATATATATATATATATATATATATATATATATATATATATATATATATATATATATATATATATACCTCCCAGTTTATCCACGTATGTGGCCATCGTGGGAATATATATATATATATATATATATATATATATATATATATATATATATATATATATATATACCTCCCAGTTTATCCACGTATGTGGCCATCGTGGGATTATAACCAGAACAAAAGGTATTTGAAAGGAGACTTGAGAAGTGTCTAGGCGAATTTTACTTCGAATTTTGTTGCTGTTGATGTTAAAACCATCTAATAATATTTCCTTGCAGGAAAAGGAGTTGTTGAAAACTGCAGAGGTTCTCAACAGGACTTCCAGTTCCTAAATGTATCTTCATTGGCAGTGGGAGATATAGACCCTTTTGTCTACTGTCATTAGACGTTTAGTATGCACCCACACACACAAACATACATACACTTAAACAATTAGCCTAAATGATAGTATATTCCAGGTATGACAGTTTAATTGAAACATGAAAATATCTAATAAACACTTGGAAATTTGCGCACCCAAATCTCTGTATTGACAAACTGAGGCAAAGGCATGGAAGGACCTCTGGACTCGGCCTTACCAACACAGACGTGTTCTTAAGCTAGTTCAGAAGTTAATGCTGAAACACCTTACTGATTTAAACCAGAGATATTTCTGCTTTTAAATCCTTATTGCCTCTTCCTTCCAGGTCATAGCTAGCCAGACACTTCAGTCCACAATCAGGACTTGTAGCACTCTCTCTCTCTCTCTCTCTCTCTCTCTCTCTCTCTCTCTCTCTCTCTCTCTCTCTCTCTCTTAAGACTGTTGTCTGTCGGCAGCTCTGAGATTCCGTGGACGTTTTGTGGTCGCCAAGGAAGGAATTATGTTTTCAGCAAGACAAAATAAAATCTAAATTTTGTATCAACATTTATATATAGAGTCAATGCAACGAGATGAAATCCATCTCACGAAACTGATGCTTAAACAGGAGACATGGAACCTGTGCTGTTGGCGTCGTCAGTACACTGACATCTCTATATTTTCTTGTCAAGTCTCACCTCTGAGGTCTCCTCAGTTCTCGAGGCCTACAGTACTTGCTCCCCATCTCCTGAGTTTTCACATCCTTATAGTCTCGATTGCTTTTAGAAACTGAGGATTTGGTATTGTGCCTTCAGCTGGATTCCTCCCTGCCGATTGAAAGGGGAAGTGGCGGGGGGGGGGGAGTTCAGCAATAACCACATACACAGGGGGAGAGCTGTATGCCCCTTATTATGAGTAGTCCCATGTTATAAGCCACATCTAACTTCTCCAAGTTCGATGTACAGGAAGATTGATAAATTTGACAGGCATAATCAGACTTGCTTAAACACAGATATAAAAATCCTAAGTAGAGTTTTTCAGTGTGCACCCCCTTCAGAGTGTGATACAGCCTTCAGTACATTCAGTGCCTGTTCAGTCCAACTGGCGAGGTCATTTATATCGTTCTGCAGCAGTAGATCAGCTGCAACAGAGAGCGAAGTCATCTGCAAATGATGACCCTGGACCCCAGTTGATGGCCATTGCAAATAGAGTAACACTTAGCAAGCTACCTTGTGGGACACCTTCTGCTTGCAAGCAGGATAAGGAAAATGCTGATCCTACGCCAGGTTTTAAGTGATGATCTGATAAAAATCCTTTATTATGTGAATAATACACAATACCTCAAATGCCCCAAGAAGCCAACTGCTTTAAGTAACCCTCCCTCCAATTGGTACGGTCAGCTTTCTGAATCTCAAAGAGTATTCCAGTGAGTTGCTCCTGGATGGCATAAACCTTTCGGATCTCTCAAGATAACATTGATAATAGTGATCTAAAATACTTCTGTTCTTTCAAAAGCCAAATTTCCTATTGGATAAAAGATTTTCTGTTACCAGATACCAGACCACTCTGTTGTTACTGACCGCCCTTTCAAACAGCTTGCATAGACAGTTTGCAAAAGCTATCGACCTGTAATTCTGATAGTCAATTTGACTTCAGAACAATGCGGAAGTGAAAATAACCTAACACTTGAGGTCAACTATTAATTACATCAAGATTATAAAGCCAACAGACATATAAAGCAAAACAAGGGAAGATCAGTGAAAGTCAGTGTAATCAATTAATTTTAAAAAGTTAACAGACACAGCAGAATCATAACATGTAGAGTATACAACCCAGTGCTGGTCATTCTTTGTTCAGTAGTCTTCAGTCATATAAGAAGTCACTGAAAAGTTATATTCACTCACTGAATAAGCTGTACCCAACACATAATTTAATATTACACTATACTATGCATAGACCATTTCAAATGACCTTAACATTATATCCTTAAGTTCAGAGTTCCTGGAATGATATTATGTGTTTTGGATTGAAGAATACGCAGCTCTTATGACAGCTAGACTTCCAACTGTTTTACATCCAAATTTGATTTAGGTGAAAGAATTCGATAAATTTTCTCATAAATTACGAAATTACTTTTTGATTTCGAAATCATGGATATAATTACGAGAAACTATTGATCGTTTTTTTTCGAAATTATTTGAATGTTGTGCGAGGATTCGAACGCAGGTGACACCTGCTGAGTTTGTGAGGTCGGTTTACCCGTCAATATTTATTTCCAATAATTTACTATTATTATCATTATTATTTATGTCTCTTATTCGTATTGATCATTATCATTCTCAAATATAATAGAGAGAGAGAGAGAGAGAGAGAGAGAGAGAGAGAGGGAGAGAGAGAGAGAGAGAGAGAGAGTTTAGGATGGCAGTGTTATACTGGTCTTTTTACTTTATTCCCTGTAGTATATATCTCTTTCTCTCTCTCTCTCTCTCTGTCTCTCACCTGCCACCTACACTTCCATGCCCAAGCATTTAGCAGGAAATAACGTCCAAAATCTAACAAGAGAAGTAATGGCGTCATATACCTGAACTATAAATATAATATTATAAATATTATAAATATAATAACAATATGTTGACTGTGGTCCGTCCCACTTTGCACACCATGCCCTTTCATAACATGACTCCCTTTCACTGAGGGCAATATCGTCTGCCCAGCTATGTAGTTGTTGGATAGTTCCCTCCCAGGAGGAGGAGGAGGAGGAGGAGGAGGAGGAGGAGGAGGAGGAGGAGGAGGAGGAGGAGGAGGAGGAGGAGGAGGAGGAGGAGGGGGGGGGCAGAGCACATCCGAAATATTGCGCAATCGTATTACAGTGAATAATGAGTGGGCCGACAGCAAGAGATGGAATGTGCAAGAAGTGTCCGCTTGGAATCTTCTTTCTGTGAGGAGCGCCCTCATTCCCTTCATACGGGAATGGGCGATCTGCTCGTGAGACTGGTATCGTTATCAGCCTCAACTTGACCCCACCTGCTTTCTTTATATGATGTCATCAGTGTCAAAAGAGAAAGAATGCTGCCATAACAGAGCAAAGCCGGTGAATAAATCTCACTGTGGGTTTTCACAGAGCTCCAGAGGACGCCGCCCAAAAAACTCTCGCACCCATTTTGGAGTGACCGGCGTAGGGAACAACTCGTTGCACGCTCCCATTTTGAGAGAGGAGATTTGTCGTCTCGTGTACAGTAGTAGGTTTGAGCCTCAAACTACTGTACGGGAAACTCTCCCTCCGTCACGCAGGTATTCAAACCCATTTAAAGTGGCCTCGTACACCCCAGCGGACAATTATGACTTAGTTAGCTGCATGGGTTGATTCATTGAATGTACAATTTAGGCCGAAAGTCAAGCGCTGGGACTTATGAGGTCACTCAGCGCTGAAATGAATACTGACCTCAAGCAGTTGCACTTTGAAACAATTTTTAGGAGAGGGTTGTGGAAAGGAAGTTGGAAGAAAGAGAATATGAAGGGAGGTACAGTAAAAGGAACAAAAGGGTTGCGGCATCTGGGGGCCGAAGGACTTAGTTGGAACCCAAAGGAAGGTCCTCCATTCTTCAGAAGTGGACATGGCCACGAGAGCTGCCCCTGACTCTTCAAAAAAGACATAATAACATATAAGAACAAGTACAGAGCTCATTTCGAGGGAAGTATGTGCTCAACTTTTTCCCCTCCATCTCCATATTTTACCGTATATATATATATATATATATATATATATATATATATATATATATATATATATATATATATATATATATATATATATATATATATATATATATATATATATATATATATATATATATATATATATATATATATATATATATCTTTTATGTCCACAATGGTTCCGTGGATGAAGTATACATAATTATAAGAAGCCCTCACGTGAAATGACAAGGACGTGGCACCAAGACTGAACTTCTGTTCCCAAGTCATGCTGAGGGCACTGAAGAACAGTGTAAAGAACACAACAAGCACAAGAAAGCAATATGGGATCGCAGACAACAACAAAATATGTCAGCAAGCTCTTCAAATATGTAAACGACATTCTCCAAACCAGAAACATCCTCAGAGGAAAAACACCTTATTAGGAAAGAAAGACGGGATCATAAACACAGCGTCATGAATGCCCAAACAGCGGCCTTTCTTGCCCGCAGTTCAGTCTGGGTATACGCCCGACTCTTGCTGTCAAATGAGCATCTCACGGGCACATCGGGAATTATATGAAAGGCAGAGAGAGAGAGAGAGAGAGAGAGAGAGAGAGAGAGAGAGAGAGAGAGAGAGAGAATTATATCACGCATTGCCTGGTGAAATTCCTCTCAGAAAAGAGAGAAGTAAAACCGCCCCAGTTCTGTAGAGGCGGATAAAGACCTCATGCGATTCTTTGCAGCGTCCCTTCCACGGGCCCTACATGCTGCAACCCCTTTCGTTCCTTTTACTGTACCTCCTTTCGTATTCTCTTTCTTCCATCTGACTTTCCTCTACCCTCTCCTGACAACTGATTCACAAAGCGACTGCAAAAGGTTTTCCTAATCCGGTTACTTAACCTTTCAAAGCTTTTACTGTCAATTTCCGCTGCAGCGCTGAATGACCTCAGGGTCCCAGCGCTTGGCCTTTGGCCTAACTTCTGTGTTCCCTTCCATCCAAAACTACTGCTGCTGCTGAGCGGAGGTCTCCAGAGAGAGAGAGAGAGAGAGAGAGAGAGAGAGAGAGAGAGAGAGAGAGAGAGAGATTATATCACGTGGTGACGGGACGAAGCGTCCTTCACTCGAGGGACAGACATCCTCTGGCTTCAATCGAAGCTGCGTCTATGCAAATGGCGCCTACGTAAACATTATTGTGAAAAAATAATGATTAGTTTCCCAGACATTTGCACAAACTTGCGAGCATGTCGCTGTTTGCAATCTTGCAATGGGCATGGGTTTGTGTGGGTAGGATGCGTGTTTTAAACACGGGCTTGCGTACGCATACATGTCCATTCAAACAGTACCGACGCAATTAAATTAAATTCTATACAATTTATGTATTATGATTATATCTAATAAGTACAATATCGTATCGAGTTTGCAAAGGCGGTGAGAAGTCCGCACTTTCTCACGTGACAGTCAGGTGGGCGGACCATGCTGCGTGTCGGCTCGCCGCACTGGGTGGGGAGAATCTAGGGGGTCACCCCTACGTTCCTCCCCTCGCGGCCGTCGGGAGCACGGGGAGGGGGTCTGGTATGCGGTGGGCGGGTCGTGTCAGTGGTGGGGCAGGAGGCACACAAAACACTCTCTCTACCACGCACTGCTAGAGATGAGGGCGGGGTGGGGGTGGGGGTGGGGGAGGGCTACCGGTAGCCTTCCCAACTTTGACATTCGAGCGTCGCGCGTCTATATATATATTTTGAATGACTTGAGATGAATGAGGCCCGTTGGATGAAGTAAGTTAAATATGGTATCAAATCTCCATAGATTTTCTGGTTTTCCGATTTTTCTTTGACGATGAATATTTCATTTTCCTTAGTGGTTATTATCTACCACTTGGCTGGGCTCAGTCGCTACCTGGACAAAAACTTTATCAAAGACTCAATTTGTATAACTCAGTCATTTAAATGATTATAAAAATGCATGAAAAAAACTTCATACTTTATTTACAACAAGACACAGTCAGGCATTGTTGGCTGGGTTATGATGAATAGGCAACCTCCGTACGATGAGTGACGAACGAAAGGTGATACACATGCCTAATGCGAACCTTCGATGTTTTATCCGGCCCCAGTTATCTGAAGTTACCAAATATAAAATAAATCTACGTAACTATGAAGGGCAGCATTACAGTGTTAAAACAAATAACTGATATTCGCAAATGAAATTAACCATCAGGACAAGGAAATACTTATGAAATTAAATAAAACACTTTTCTATTAACAGAGTCATTCAATAGTCCCAAAAGGATATTAATTTTCTCCGTACCCACAAAACTTAAATTACGTGAGCAAGGAAAAACATTACGAACACCGAAGAATGAAATTCACTGAACTTAAAGAACACCTTCACAAATTACGGAATAACATCCACTTTAAACCACAGATTTCTAGGACAAACTATGATAGGTTGTGAACACGGGAAAAAGAATCGATTTCGAATCAAATAATTATTAGGCAAACGAAATATTCTTTAATGCTAATTTTAATCCCCTGCAAAAAACTGTATCTAATTCTTTGGGAGACGTACCTCAAATTATGCACCATTCCCTTTAATCTGCTGACGGATGATACTGCTGACGAGGAAGACGTAACGATGTCTGGTAATAGCAGAGATGTTACGAAGTATGTGGCTGACCTCCCATGCAGAGGCATGCGCTGAAATGGACCTTTACATAGCCATAAGATGTCGACAAGGAACTGTATAAACTCTCAATTCCATTTGTTAAACAATCCGGCTTAACATGGGCACTCAAATATAATCCAGAGAGGAAGTGGTAGGGCCTGAAGTCAATAGCTAACTGCCCTGTTGTCTGCTGCTCGTAACCGACGTCTATGCTGCTGCCGTCTGTGGTATAGGGATCTACGAGCAGTTATTGTGCTTAAACAATTAAACAACTGAGGCCTCATATGATAGGTATTTTGTCTCCCAAAGATAAATTTAATATATTTACATAATTATTACTAATAACACAACCTATCATAGGCAGCCTCAAGAAAATATAATTAGAACAACATATATACAATAAAAAGAACAAACCACCATGAATAAAGATCATTAAAGAGATAATTGTCTGCTTCCCTTATTTACAAAAAATCCTGGTACAAAAGAACAGTATACTAAAGTGGAATATGGAAATTCTGTATCAAGAAAAAATGTTATACATTCTTTTTATACACTACCATCGCTCTTTCTCTCCAATAACAGGTGCCTTAGGGCTCAAAGAGTGTTGCAACTAATTTAACACAACACTTCAATTACTGGTTTATCAACCATTTTATTTAGGGACATGAGATAGTTCCCTGACCTTTCAAAGACCGTGGTGTGACAGACAGACAGCTTTTGAACAGACATGTCTTCTCACCGTTTCCACAAATGGGAGCAGATTCGCCATCAGTCAGTGATAACCGATTCCTCCTAATTCTTTGGGGTGCACCTCTAGGCCCTAAGTGCCACCCTGCCCACAAAATAATCCTTCATATACTTTTGCGTTGCCGAGATTTAGAACCGAACTGACCACGCTTCGACTGACTCTACAAAATAAAATCATTAGCAACAGGTATGAATCGTATGAACAAGATCGGCCTTATGAGAGAGAAAGAGAGAGAGAGAGAGAGAGAGAGAGAAACCCGCCAAAAGTTCGTTGGGGTATAGCGTCACCTTACCTGGCACCGATTGGCTGATAGGCCTAAGGAGAAGTGGCAGGGCCAATCGTGTCCAGGAGAGAAGAAATCGGGGGCTGTGAGGTACTACTACAGGGCGGGAGGAAGATGTCCAAAAAGGCGTCCCTTGGAAAGGCAAGAGCGGTCTTGTGGAAGTTAGGGGAAAGACGTGCATCCCGTCGCCGCCTCCGTCGGTTCTCTCTCTCTCTCTCTCTCTCTCTCTCTCTCTCTCTCTCTCTCTCTCTCTCTCTCTCTCTCTCTCTCTCTCTCTCTCTCGTGTTTACTGCAGCCGGACCAGTGTAAGTAGACCCCATGAGAGGTCGGGGTCATATATATAATATATATATATATATAAAATAGATTATATATATATATATATATATATATATATATATATATATATATATATATATATATATATATATATATATAATATATATATATATATATATATATATATATATATATATATATATAGTTAGTTTTGAAGGCAAGGGCCAACATGACGACATGCTATGAACCGTCAATTGTAGAACATTTACATAATAATAATAATAATAATAATAATAATAATAATAATAATAATAATAATAATAATAATAATCTGTGACGCTTTGTGGTTGCAGCAAGACTGATACCACCCGTGGTGCCTCCACTTGGGCTTTCTGACCACTAGTCTGTCTGTCTGTCTGTGCAGGCGTTAGAAAAACGGTTTCGTGTTGAATAGTGGCTGTTTCGAACAGAACAGAATGTACTAAAATATAGCATGAAGGCCAGAGGCCAAGCGCTGGGACCTGAGGTCATTCAGCGCTGAGACTGAAAATGAGAGGAAAAAGGTCCAAAAAGCGTAACAGGAGAAAAAGAACCTGAAAGCAGTTAAAGAAGAAGAAGAAGAAGAACCACTACGAACCAACTGATAGGAATATGGAAGAAAGAGAATGTGAAAGGAGGTACAGTAAAAGGAATGAAAGGGGCTGTAGCAGCAGCAGCTAGGGGCACAGAACCTACAGTTGTGCCTACAGTGCACCGCATGAGGTGCACTGACGGTACTACCTCTCTGCAGCACCATAAAATGGCTTCCTTCCATCCACTGTTGACTGAACTTGTCAAAAACAAAGAAGTTATTAACGGTCATATTTCATCAACACAGACAGACAGACAGACAGACTGATGAGACAGAGATAGAAAGAGTCAAGAGGCGTCTTTGTCGTCTGTGCATTCTGCTGCTTCTGTCACTTTACAGACGGAGCCACTGTCAGTTTTGGGAAGACAGACCTCATGAAGAAAAAGACTGATTTCGCACTTACTGCACTCTGATAACTTCTGAGCCATGTTGCCAGATTCTACTGAATGCATAATGAACCTCTCTCTCTCTCTCTCTCTCTCTCTCTCTCTCTGCTGGATGACAGTGAATCATTTCCTCAAACCCATTGTGTGTGTGTGTGTGTGTGTGTGTGTGTGTGTACGAGGAAGGGAGCGAGCCGTAGGGGGAGGGGGGAGTGCCGGTAGTGACAAGTAGAGCTTTGGGACTCTGCCCCCTCCCCCCACCCCTCACGGTGCTACGTGCTCTCTATCTCGATGATAATTCCGATTCTTTATTTGTTGCAGTAAAAAATGAAGAACACTGTACATAAGGAATGGCATGAACTATAATAAATGTCCCACCGTCCTTCAAGTGAAATAGCGTGAACTAGAATCCTCCATCACTGAAGACGATTCGGAATGACGATGCAAGTGAAGATGCGAGCAAAACTGACGATGATGGAAGAAGAAGAAGAAGAAAAAGGGAAACCAGCAAATGCTGTTTAATACCAAGAGGCCAGTGAGGGAGGGAGGGAGGCCTCCACAAATACCAGTCCACGGTCACCTGACTGACACTGTCCAGTCAGTCACGATAAGGAGGTTTCCAACTGCTAGATCTTGCACTGAAAGTCACCCAAATATCAATCAGAATCCGACCTGGAACAACGTTTTCTTGCGCAAGCAATCAGCCAGGAACGATGCAAGCATGATTTCACAGATGGCTATCGTTCAAATGTACGTGTGATTTGGTGAACTTAGAGCAAACTAAAGCAAAAAAAAAAAAACTATCGGAGAATCCTCCAGTTCCTAATAAAACCTCAGAGTAAATTACACCACAGAACAAGACCAAAGAGGAGGAGGAGCAGTTTTGCACGACAGGGCAGAGCTCACGTCATAAACAATGGCACCTGCAAGAACAGACTGTGACTCAAGGTCTGAATGACTATGCTCCACCATCCCCTCACAAAGAACCTGAGAATGTCCTCTTGACAACAGTCCTCCTCCTCCTCCTCCTCCTCCTCCTCCTCCTCCTCCTCACAATGATTCGGTAGTAACCGGACCATCACAGCTGACAAGCAGCAGCACCCAGACAGAAAGACCGTCTCAAGCAGGATTCGAGTGATATGAGCGACCAGTATCAAGGCAAACAAACAGTTGTAATTGTGTTTACAGCCGCGTGCATTCGATCAGCTAAGAGCCAAGAACAAGGACGAGTATCGAAAGGAAGGATTTCTATCATCATTCAGCATGACCAAATGAATAATATTCGTACGGGAGTTGAAAATATTATCTAGGCACCTCGCCAACTCCAATACAGCATAAAATCCCGAAAAAGGTTGTTGAAGTCATTCACAACATCCAAAAGACTGCCGACGACCCTGAAGTAAATAAGTCTCAGAAAAACTACTACTGTGGCTTTCTCTCTCTCTCTCTCTCTCTCTCTCTCTCTCTCTCTCTCTCTCTCTCTCTCTCTCTCTCTCTCTCTCTCTCTCCCGTTACTGCTTCCATTTCAACAGACAGGAACTGACAGAAACTGACAGCCAGGAGGCACCAGATACATTCTGAACAGCCACGAGTGACTGGGTGGTTAAAAACGCCTCTTCAAAGGAAATCAGCAGAGATTACCATAACAGAACTAGAGCTGAGAAACACATATAGGCTATATGTGAATAAAACTGCCATTCAAATACACCGGTCTTCTGATTTCGAGTCGAACTGTCAACCTCAAAAAAACATTGTAGGCCGTATTATTTAAAAAAAAATAACAGGTAAACCAAGTTATGCAGTTGGAGTGGGTACAAAAAGGGCCATCGTACGTCGAGAAGTCACGTCGGCCTAGGTTTCCCTACGTGCATCTAATATCTTTTTTTTTTTTTGTTATCTGTTGTAGTACATTGTGGGTCATTTGCCAGTTTATATTTACTTTAGGGTGTAGTCTTACTGTACTGAAATGATATGTTTTAAAATGTATTTGCGCATTTTTACATAACTTTCGATGTACACAACCAGTCTGGGTAGTTGGCCGTTTTCTATGCAGACTGCCACGTGGGTAGGCGGTTGATTGCAACAGAACGACAAAATACCCATAAAATACAGCACAATAAAATGCAATACAGCAAAACGGAATGAATCGCCTCACTAATTAATAGAAAACCAGGTCGAAATTTGAAAGATTTCAACTCAAAACAGAAGAAAATGTCGACCCAGAGCAACTGTGGGCCTAACGTGAAGCACCCGAAGAGAGGGAAACATCACCCCAAGCCACACCTCGAGAGAACTTTGGCTTTTCTTGTCTCTAATGATAATGAGGAGGGAGACAGACAGACAGACAGACAGACAGACGCCTTCGACCAGTGAATAATCTCACAATGGAACCACACTCCCTTCGGAACATCATTCATTGTCAGTGGAGGAAGTAAACGCAAGTGAGCAGTGTGGCCGTGGATGAGGAAGGACCTACAGTAGGCCTAGAAGTGGACTGACAATCAGTCATTCAGCTCAAAGGATTCTTCCCGAGGATTGTGGACTTGCACCTACTCCCTTCTGTGAAGGCTTTCTTGCCACGCCCCTTTGCATCCACACAATCATCCTAGACGAAGCAAACACGATCTCAGGATACAGGAAGACAGTTCAATCCTGATGTCAGTCAGAAATTTATATTTATACACATACATATATATACATATACATATGTATACCCTCCCATCATGAGATTATAACAAGTGATAGTAGACGAGACTTTATCGTATTTTACTGGTATTAGACCTTCAATCCTAGATGTCCTTTAATCCTACTTTAAGCCTAGACCTTCAATCCTAAAGTCTTTACTCCTAGACCTTCAATCCTGGATATCCTTCAATCCCACTTTAAACCTAAACTCTTAAACCTGGAAATCCTTTAATCCAGGACCTCCGATCCTAGAAATCCTCCAATCCTAATTTAAACGTTGAGGATTCCTTCCGCCTTGACAAAAAAAAGGGGGGGGAATCGTTTCTTCCTCTTCGTCCCCTTGGGAAGAAATAGAGCGGAAAAAAAGACTAAAAACCTTCTTGGATTATTGTCAGATTGGGCTGGGTCTCTCACCCCTCCCACCTTTGGCCTCTACCCCCAAACCCTTTGGCATTCTCTCTCTCTCTCTCTCGTTGTAGGCAAAAATCGACGCTACAAAGAGCAACATGGGCGCATCATCAACAAAGATGGCGACCAAAGGAGTGTCCAGAACACCCAAAAAAGCACCAGTCAAATTTTTGGAATTGAGATCATTGGGGATCCGAAAGAGCCGTTGCAGAGCCTGTCCCCTCATTACTACTACTATTTTCGAAAGGAGAGCCGTTGCAGAGAAGGGGGACCACGCTACAACTACTAATCCCCATCGATCTCAATCCCCAAAAATTCGTCTGGTATTTTTGGTTTGTCTTTTGGCCGCCATCTTTGTTGATATCACGCCCTTTTGAAAGCTTGAGACGCCGATTTTGTGGTTTTTTTCTTCATATTTTCGTGTAAAGTTTTTATGGCGGACAGAGAAAAGGAGTATGTGCCCACCAGTGCTTCCACTTTCAGGGTAATTACCCTATTTTAGGGTAATCACTGGTCCTTTAGGGTAGTTCTAGGGTAGCGTTGTTTTTAGGGTAAATCTAGGGTAATCAAGGGGATTGTTAATTAATATTTTGTAATTCATTACTTTTTTCCGTTAAAATTCCAATGACTGTTTACAGTTTACTGCATTCCTGGAGAAAAGATCGGTTGGGTGAGAAAATTCAAATTTTGACGGGGTCGGGGTGATCATTTAGCCGTGGCACCGCGGTGGCGGCGCCTCGGCGTGACTATTATATCATGATCACATCTCTCTGTTACTATGATTTCGACAGTATCACAGATTGCTTGCCTAGACCGGGCTGAGGTCTGAGGACTTCATATCATTCATTGGTGTGCAGTGTTGCTGAGTTTGGTGACCGTGACAGCCAGGTGCAGCAGCAGTGGAGTAATATATATATATATACCCCCTTATCTGAAAATACCGGTAGGCTACTTGCTGGGCTTCTGTCAAAAAATATATTTCTATTTTATTCTTTTTATTTTATGGCAAATAAAATCAATTTATTGATATTATACATTTTGTAGCCCTTTATTTTTTCTTTAAATAGCCTACAAACCTTGCTTCCAAAATTTGTCTAGAGCTTAGAATTTGTGCTTTTTTGGCAGAGCATTTGTTGCCAATATCTCTTTGTGAACCTTTTATATGTCTTCTGAAATGCTTATTTAGTGGAGATGAGGTACTAAAGAAAGTTCATTTAGGAAAACAACGAGCAAGTAACATCGTAAGGCAGGTGTTTGGTCAAGCTTTCTCAAAAGAGCTCCATGACACTTAGGCAGAGAGTTTTTTCGGTTGTAATTGACGAAACAACTGACAGGGGCTCCATTAAGCAGCTAAGTGTAATTGTACAATATTATGATGGTCAAAAGCTTGTTTACTCATTCCTAGATTTGATAGAAATTCACTCATCCACTGCAAATGCTATTTATCAAAAGCTCAAAGATTGCTTCGTATCAAAAGGCATCCCTTTGAGTAATATGGTGGGTTTTTGTTCTGATACTACAAATGTAATGATGGGTGGAAAGCACTCTGTTTCTACTTTCCTCAAAGGAGAATATCCAAATGTCATAATAGTAAAATGTAGTTGCCACCTTATTCATTTGACAGCTTCATATGCTTGTTTAAAGCTGCCAAAGTATATAGAAGATTTATGTAGAAACATTTATACCCATTTTAGTTTAAGTTTCAAGAGACAAACTGAATTCGGTGAATTCCAAAAGTTTGTAGAAGTGAAACCACACAAAATTCTCGCCCCCGGTCAGACACGTTGGCTGTCACTGCAGCAGTGTGTTGCACGATTAATGGAACAGTGGCCAGCCTTGAAATTGTATGTTTGTGAGCTGGCATTTTCTGACCCTACACACGTTAACGATAGCATAGTACAAGGACTCAGTAATGAGTTTTCTTTAGCTTATCTGGAGTTTTTGAATTTTAATTTGGGTAGATTGAATGCCTTCAACACTCTTTTTCAGTCAGAGAGGCCTGTCTTTTATTTGATGAAAAGTGAACTAGTTAAACTTGTTCGAAATATTTGTGCAGACATATTAAATCCTGGTGTGGTAAAAGAAGCTAAAGTATGTAACTGAATGAGGTCCTGGCTCTAGAGTATATATTTGATGACAATCTCTTGCCATTATCCAAGATCTATCTTGGGCTTGAGGCGACAGAAACTGTTAACAGAATAAAATTGGTGGCCAGTCCTGAAGAACTGGATAAATTCCTAAACTCATGCAAAGCATTCCTGATTGAATCAGTCCATCAAATTCAAACACGATTTGATATTGAAAATCCTGTTTATGATATGATTCAGTGTTTGAATCCAGCTAATGCAATAGCACTCCAACCACCGTCTTTGGGAAGTCTATTGGCATGTCTTCCTCAGTTGTCAGATTTTGTTAACAAACAAGATCTAGACAGAGAATGGAGAATTCATTTTGTTGATAACGATCTCAATAAGAATATGTCATGTGATAATTATTGGAATAGAGTAATTCAAAAGAAAAATGCTGCGGGGTTGACATGTTATCCTCATCTTGGGATTTTTGTGAATTGTCTTTTTTCTCTCCCTTTCAGTAATGCGTCTGTGGAGAGATTTTTTTGTAAATTAAACCTGATTAAAACTAGCCATAGAAATGCTTTAAAAAATGAAACAATTCGAGGAATAATGCATGCAATATACTACCTTAAAAACAATAATGAAACTTCTCAATCTTTTGTAATAACTGAGGCATTTTACAATAAGTTAAAATCAGTTAAAAGTAATGCCACTTGTGAGGAGGCAAAGGCTGATCGACTTGAGTAGGAATTACACAGTGTTTAGTCTTGCAAGATTTTTTTCTTTCTCTTTTCTAGTGAATTTTGTTGGCTGAGCAGCATGCTGTATGTCTATTTACATTTGTTTTTGTAGAATAAATATATGTTCTCAATGGAGTTTTATATATTTCATTCTCATGCTTTACCCAATTTATCCATACTGTGAATATTAACACTATTTGCATGTGCACATGAATTTTCATAGCATTTAGGGTAATTTCCCTAAATCTGGGGTAATACGAAGTGTTACTTAGGGTAATGGAGACTGAACTCGTGGAAGCACTGAGAGAGAGAGAGAGAGAGAGACCCTTTAGTTTTAATGGCGGAATAATGAATACTCACGTCTGTTGTTTTTTATCCCTCATATCTCCCTCTCCCTCTCTTTCCCTCGACCCTAACAGCGACCCACAATACTCCACTAACAACTAGGTACATAATTCACTGCTCAGTTCGGCAGAGGCATACTGAGTTTAGGGTATGGTCCCCCAACCTTTATGCTTTCCTTGTCTAGTTGCGGAATCGAACTCTGGTTATTCAGTTTGAGAACTGAATGCTCTGGCACTGCGCTACTAGAGAGAGAGAGAGAGAGAGAGAGAGAGAGAGAGATCGCTGTACTTGCATATAAACTGTTACATATATCAGGAAATTCTTACACAGCGTAATTTTATGTGATGGTTTGTTCTAATAAGAGTTTATACACACACACACACACACACACACACACACACACATATATATATATATATATATATATATATATATATATATATATATATATATATATATATATATATATATATATATATATATATATAATGATGCCGATGACCTGCTGCCATCCCCCGGCCACCCACCCTGCCCCCACCTCACTCCATAATGATAAGATGATTGCGTAAAGGTGAAATGACTTCTCGCTGGCGCAGTCACATAAACAAGAAAAGGACTAAAGTGAGATTCTATTGTGGTGGAAAAAACCTGAATAGAAGCGAAAGCAGTTTTCGCAGACGCTTCCTCCTTCCTCTCTCCTTTGACGTTTTCCCCGTCCCTTCCTTCCCTCAAACACTTTTACATGAGTCGCATGGCGAAAGTAAATGTCTCCGAAAAGCCATTGGCTGGGCGTGTCGTTGTGAGAAGGCGACAGACAGGTTGACAACATTACTCGGCTGCTGCGTCCTCTGAGTGGCGCCGAGTGAATGACACCTTGATAACATTGCGCAGTTGCCATGTCGCGCCCGAAAAGACAACTCGGGCAATACGCAACCTTACGTGGGGCAATGTTCCAGGACAGACTCGAATCATAACTAGTGGCATTTGCGAGATTCCAGGATAGCCTGGAATCATGACCAATGACTATAGATTCCAGGATAGACTCTAACCATGGCTAACGACATTTGCGAGATTCCAGGATAGGCTGAAATCATGATTAATGACATTTGCGAGATTCCTGGATAGGCTGGAATTAGAACTAACGACTTTAGCGAGATTCCTGGATAGACTGAAATCATGGGCAAAGACTTTAACAAGATTCCAAAATAGACTGGAATCATGATTAATGACCAGCGAGATTCCTGGATAGACTGGCATCATGAACAAAGACTTTAGCAAGATTCCAAAATAGACTGGAATCATGATTAATGACCAGCGAGATTCCTGGATAGACTGGCATCATGAACAAAGACTTTAGCAAGATTCCAAAATAGACTGGAATCATGATTAATGACCAGCGAGATTCCTGGATAGACTGGCATCATGAACAAAGACTTTAGCAAGATTCCAAAATAGACTGGAGTCATGATTAATGACCAGCGAGATTCCTGGATAGACTGGCATCATGAACAAAGACTTTAGCAAGATTCCAAAATAGACTGGAATCATGATTAATGACCAGCGAGATTCCTGGATAGACTGGCATCATGAACAAAGACTTTAGCAAGATTCCAAAATAGACTGGAGTCATGATTAATGACCAGCGAGATTCCTGGATAGACTGGCATCATGAACAAAGACTTTAGCAAGATTCCAAAATAGACTGGAATCATGATTAATGACCAGCGAGATTCCTGGATAGACTGGCATCATGAACAAAGACTTTAGCAAGATTCCAAAATAGACTGGAGTCATGATTAATGACCAGCGAGATTCCTGGATAGACTGGCATCATGAACAAAGACTTTAGCAAGATTCCAAAATAGACTGGAATCATGATTAATGACCAGCGAGATTCCTGGATAGACTGGCATCATGAACAAAGACTTTAGCAAGATTCCAAAATAGACTGGAATCATGATTAATGACCAGCGAGATTCCTGGATAGACTGGCATCATGAACAAAGACTTTAGCAAGATTCCAAAATAGACTGGAGTCATGATTAATGACCAGCGAGATTCCTGGATAGACTGGCATCATGAACAAAGACTTTAGCAAGATTCCAAAATAGACTGGAATCATGATTAATGACCAGCGAGATTCCTGGATAGACTGGCATCATGAACAAAGACTTTAGCAAGATTCCAAAATAGACTGGAGTCATGATTAATGACCAGCGAGATTCCTGGATAGACTGGCATCATGAACAAAGACTTTAGCAAGATTCCAAAATAGACTGGAGTCATGATTAATGACCAGCGAGATTCCTGGATAGACTGGCATCATGAACAAAGACTTTAGCAAGATTCCAAAATAGACTGGAATCATGATTAATGACCTTAGCGAGATTCCAGGGTATAATAAAATCATATTATAACTGGTGGCTTTAGCGAGATTTCTATAATACCTGAGGTATTCATGTATCAGTCCATGGATGATTTAAAACTGTTTATATATAGTTCCTGCTCCTCCACTAGAATGAACCAGAAAAACAAGAGGTAGGAAGGAGCTTCATAAGGAAGGCACTGAACATACAAACTGGAGCTTATGCGAATGTTAACCGCACGTAACGAGCGTAAATGAAATAAATATTTGCTTTGCAAATACATGTCTGAAAACTTAAGTAGAAATTAAGTGGTTTTAAAACTGACACTC
>JANJGK010003708.1:30000-35000 GCA_039081455.1 Macrobrachium rosenbergii | reverse complement strand
CCACACGGCCATGTATATGTATCTATCTATAATAATAATTTCCAAGTTGATCTTGTCCTCCCCGGGGTGAAATTTTCTAGAAAGCTTTATTGCCACGAAAATAGCATTTTTTTTAAAGAAAGAAATATAAATTTAGCGAAAAATCATCTTCATCGTATCCTTTTCCCTCGTCGTCGGGAGGAGATATCTATCTATCTATCTATCTATCTATCTATCTACATGTATATATATACATATATATATAGATATATACATATATATATGTATATAATATATATATATATATATATATATATATATATATATATATATATATATATATATATATATATATATATATATATATATATATATATATATATATATATATTTCTCCCGGCGACGAGAGAGAAGGATACGATGATGATTTTTCACTAAATTTTTAATTTATTTCTTTTTTTAAAATATTGATGTTTTCGTGGCAATAAAACTTTCAAGAAAATTTCATACCCTCTGCTGCAAGAAAGAATCATTGTCGACTGGCGCCGTAAAATCTTCGTGTTTTTCCTGCAGACGTTTTAGAATTCTTCCGCTCATGCGTATAGCGCCATCACTCAGTAGGTGCACTGACACCAAGGACTACAGTGGCCATCTCAGGGATCCTCCAGGAAGACGTCTTGAAGCCTTCAGAGACAGCATGTGAGCAAATAAGGCGAAGTTTATGGTTAAAATGAACTGGATGACGAAGCAGATCGACTAAAAGAGATTTTCAAGAGGGAAAAGTACATCACGAGAATGGCAGATAGCTTCAGTCTGTAATTGTTTACTGCTGAAAATATGGACTACTTCGCGGAGCAGTATGAAGTCGAGGTTCCCGCCTTCTGCGATTATTCGGCACCTCTACAGTCGTATTGTCACTTACGGACGCAAGCTCTTCATTCGAAATAAGGAAGGAAATAATCAAAAAGAGAGGAAGACAGTGGAAGGGAGGAACTGAAGAATTTATACGAAATAAAAGGTAGAGAACTTGAGGTGTTTTCTAAGCTGATTGAGAGGGGATTTTGAATGCCCAAAATTACCGCTTGGAGCAGTTCTTCGCTCGAAATAAGAAAGAGAAGGAACAAAAAAGAGAGGACATCGGCGTGGAGGTATAATGAAGAATGCTGACGAAGAAAAAAGTAGATAACCTGAGGTGCTAGAAACTGCTTCAAAGATTTTGGATTCACAGAATTACTTTTCGGAGAAGCAAGGAAGAATCGAAGGGATGATCAATATCGTCAGTAAGAGGGAATCTCATAAGTTTATAGAAGACGACTCCTTAAAGCAAAGAAGCTGTTTATGTGCCAGAAAAAGAACTCCAAGTAATGGTTATCGCGATGTTGAAATGATCTAAAACCTTCGAGATTTTCCTTGAAGACATTTTGGAATCCTTCAGTCTCCGGCTCCTGGAAGGACGAGAGAAATGCCATTCACGCAGGCGCCGAGCTTCAAAGTGTCCAAGAACAATCTCCGAGATGCTTCAAATCGTCTGGAAGCCTTCGGAGACAGAAAGTGTCAGATTTGAAAAGCAGGGTAAGAGAAAGCAAAGAGTATTGGTGAGGGGAAGGGTCCGACCCAGAGGCCGCTTCCTTCCTCCAAGGAAGCAGCCTATGGGTCTGACCCTTCCCATGGAAAGGGCCCAAGCCCCTTAAGGATTGGCCCCAAAAGCCTACAAGGCTTGCCAGTCTTTTGAGGGCAGCCTTGAAGGGAAGGGTCCGACCCAGAGGCTGCTTCCTCGGAGGAAGGCAGGTATCCTGTCAGGCTGGGGAAGCGGGCCTGGAGAGGGCCCAAGAACTTCAAGGATGAGGCCCAAAGTCCTCCTAGGCTGGCCAGTCTCTTGAAGGCAGCCTTGAAGGAAAGGGTCCGACCCAGAGGCTGCTTCCTCGGAGGAAGGCAGGTATCCTGTCAGGCTGGGGAAGCGGGCCTGGAGAGGGCCCAAGAACTTCAAGGATGAGGCCCAAAGTCCTCCAAGGATGGCCAGTCTCTTGAGGGCAGCCTTGAAGGAAAGGGTCCGACCCAGAGGCTGCTTCCTCGGAGGAAGGCAGGTATCCTGCCAGGCTGGGGAAGCAGGACTGGAGAGGGCCCAAGAACTTCAAGGATGAGGCCCAAAGTCCTCCAAGGATGGCCAGTCTCTTAAGGGCAGCCTTGAAGGGAAGGGTCCGACCCAGAGGCTGCTTCCTCGGAGGAAGGCAGGTATCCTGCCAGGCTGGGGAAGCAGGCCTGGAGAGGGCCCAAGAACTTCAAGGATGAGGCCCAAAGTCCTCCAAGGATGGCCAGTCTCTTGAGGGCAGCCTTGAAGGGAAGGGTCCGACCCAGAGGCTGCTTCCTCGGAGGAAGGCAGGTATCCTGCCAGGCTGGGGAAGCAGGCCTGGAGAGGGCCCAAGAACTTCAAGGATGAGGCCCAAAGTCCTCCAAGGATGGCCAGTCTCTTAAGGGCAGCCTTGAAGGGAAGGGTCCGACCCAGAGGCTGCTTCCTCGGAGGAAGGCAGGTATCCTGCCAGGCTGGGGAAGCAGGCCTGGAGAGGGCCCAAGAACTTCAAGGATGAGACCCAAAGTCCTCCAAGGATGGCCAGCCTCTTGAAGGCAGCCTTGAAGGGAAGGGTCCGACCCAGAGGCTGCTTCCTCGGAGGAAGGCAGGTATCCTGCCAGGCTGGGGAAGCAGGCCTGGAGAGGGCCCAAGAACTTCAAGGATGAGGCCCAAAGTCCTCAAAGGATGGCCAGTCTCTTGAGGGCAGCCTTGAAGGAAAGGGTCCGACCCAGAGGCTGCTTCCTCGGAGGAAGGCAGGTATCCTGTCAGGCTGGGGAAGCGGGCCTGGAGAGGGCCCAAGAACTTCAAGGATGAGGCCCAAAGTCCTCCAAGGATGGCCAGTCTCTTGAGGGCAGCCTTGAAGGAAAGGGTCCGACCCAGAGGCTGCTTCCTCGGAGGAAGGCAGGTATCCTGCCAGGCTGGGGAAGCGGGCCTGGAGAGGGCCCAAGAACTTCAAGGATGAGGCCCAAAGTCCTCCTAGGCTGGCCAGTCTCTTGAAGGCAGCCTTGAAGGAAAGGGTCCGACCCAGAGGCTGCTTCCTCGGAGGAAGGCAGGTATCCTGTCAGGCTGGGGAAGCGGGCCTGGAGAGGGCCCAAGAACTTCAAGGATGAGGCCCAAAGTCCTCCTAGGCTGGCCAGTCTCTTGAAGGCAGCCTTGAAGGAAAGGGTCCGACCCAGAGGCTGCTTCCTCGGAGGAAGGCAGGTATCCTGTCAGGCTGGGGAAGCGGGCCTGGAGAGGGCCCAAGAACTTCAAGGATGAGGCCCAAAGTCCTCCTAGGCTGGCCAGTCTCTTGAAGGCAGCCTTGAAGGAAAGGGTCCGACCCAGAGGCTGCTTCCTCGGAGGAAGGCAGGTATCCTGTCAGGCTGGGGAAGCGGGCCTGGAGAGGGCCCAAGAACTTCAAGGATGAGGCCCAAAGTCCTCCTAGGCTGGCCAGTCTCTTGAAGGCAGCCTTGAAGGAAAGGGTCCGACCCAGAGGCTGCTTCCTCGGAGGAAGGCAGGTATCCTGTCAGGCTGGGGAAGCGGGCCTGGAGAGGGCCCAAGAACTTCAAGGATGAGGCCCAAAGTCCTCCAAGGATGGCCAGTCTCTTGAGGGCAGCCTTGAAGGAAAGGGTCCGACCCAGAGGCTGCTTCCTCGGAGGAAGGCAGGTATCCTGTCAGGCTGGGGAAGCGGGCCTGGAGAGGGCCCAAGAACTTCAAGGATGAGGCCCAAAGTCCTCCTAGGCTGGCCAGTCTCTTGAAGTCAGCCTTGAAGGAAAGGGTCCGACCCAGAGGCTGCTTCCTCGGAGGAAGGCAGGTATCCTGTCAGGCTGGGGAAGCGGGCCTGGAGAGGGCCCAAGAACTTCAAGGATGAGGCCCAAAGTCCTCCAAGGATGGCCAGTCTCTTGAGGGCAGCCTTGAAGGAAAGGGTCCGACCCAGAGGCTGCTTCCTCGGAGGAAGGCAGGTATCCTGCCAGGCTGGGGAAGCGGGCCTGGAGAGGGCCCAAGAACTTCAAGGATGAGGCCCAAAGTCCTCCAAGGATGGCCAGTCTCTTGAGGGCAGCCTTGAAGGGAAGGGTCCGACCCAGAGGCTGCTTCCTCGGAGGAAGGCAGGTATCCTGCCAGGCTGGGGAAGCAGGCCTGGAGAGGGCCCAAGAACTTCAAGGATGAGGCCCAAAGTCCTCCAAGGATGGCCAGTCTCTTAAGGGCAGCCTTGAAGGGAAGGGTCCGACCCAGAGGCTGCTTCCTCGGAGGAAGGCAGGTATCCTCCCAGGCTGGGGAAGCAGGCCTGGAGAGGGCCCAAGAACTTCAAGGATGAGACCCAAAGTCCTCCAAGGATGGCCAGCCTCTTGAGGGCAGCCTTGAAGGGAAGGGTCCAACCCAGAGGCTGCTTCCTCGGAGGAAGGCAGGTATCCTGCCAGGCTGGGGAAGCAGGCCTGGAGAGGGCCCAAGAACTTCAAGGATGAGGCCCAAAGTCCTCCAAGGATGGCCAGTCTCTTGAGGGCAGCCTTGAAGGGAAGGGTCCGACCCAGAGGCTGCTTCCTCGGAGGAAGGCAGGTATCCTACCAGGCTGGGGAAGCAGGCCTGGAGAGGGCCCAAGAACTTCAAGGATGGGGCCCAAAGTCCTCCAAGGATGGCCAGTCTCTTGAGGGCAGCCTTGAAGGGAAGGGTCCGACCCAGAGGCTGCTTCCTCGGAGGAAGGCAGGTATCCTGCCAGGCTGGGGAAGCAGGCCTGGAGAGGGCCCAAGAACTTCAAGGATGAGGCCCAAAGTCCTCCAAGGATGGCCAGTCTCTTGAGGGCAGCCTTGAAGGGAAGGGTCCGACCCAGAGGCTGCTTCCTCGGAGGAAGGCAGGTATCCTGCTAGGCTGGGGAAGCAGGCCTGGAGAGGGCCCAAGAACTTCAAGGATGAGGCCCAAAGTCCTCCAAGGATGGCCAGTCTCTTGAGGGCAGCCTTGAAGGGAAGGGTCCGACCCAGAG
>JANJGK010003708.1:17500-25000 GCA_039081455.1 Macrobrachium rosenbergii | reverse complement strand
GAATCATTGTATGGTTGCAGAACACAAATAGGTTTCCGTCAGTACAACAGGAGTAAGCCTGTTAGGTATGGCCTTTTGTATAAGTCTATCAATGCTGTGAGATATCCCTTCACTTTCAGCACTGTTGTATATTCCGGCAAACCCATCGAGGGATCCGGGCCATTTTACGTAACAGGCACCCTAGCTACTGTGAAGGCCCTTATAAACCAACCGAAAAGTAGTATAGACCTGAGAGGACGAACTATAAGTGCAGACAGACTAAATACCAGCATAGAACTGTTCGAGTGGCTCCTGTCACAGAGTATTAATGCCTTAGGCATGATCGATGCCGGTAGAAAAGGTATACGTTTAGAGATAAAGAATATTGCTGGAAAGCAAGATAAACTTTACGAGGTGTACTGGGAAAAAAAGGAAGGAAAACTTTGCTTGAACTCCTTCATCAATCACACAAAGAGTAAAGGCCCAAGGAACGTTTTATTGCTTAGCACGATATCACCCCTGTTGGCCATTACCAAAGACGATAGCCAAAAGAAGCCTGCAATCTACAAACTCTACGACTTTACTAAGGGAGGTACAGACATTATTGACCAAAGGACGCAATTTTACACTATGAACACAAAATCCCGAAGATGGACAGTAAACGCCTTCTCTTTTATCCTCGACCAGCACTGACCCTCGACGCCTAAATTCTTTTACATTTGGGTGGGATTTAGTTCAATCTCTTTGTACTCCTCAAATAGAGAAAAGGCAGTCAGTCAAGAATTTGCACAGCAGTATTGTGGCGAAGATGAACATTATACTTGGGAATCCGAAACCAGTTTCGGTGCTAGTAAGTAATGAACTTCGTGCATACACGTCAGAAAAACGAAAACGATGCGCACCATGCCTCGAGTCCGTATATAGTAGTGGGTTTTCGGTGTCAGTTGGTAAACTCTCCCAGATCAGACATCAGTGTCAGCTATGCCAGAGTGCAACCTGCCCACAGCATACTGTTCATGTCTGTTGCAACAGTTACAAGTTGCATATGTCATAATGATACAACACACCCTGTATATTTTCATTTGGGTGATAGTGATATGTAAGTTTTATTTTTTGTTGTTCTTCATAAGCCAAAAGTTAATATTCTTCTTGAAATAACTGGTAGGCTACTAATTGTTAACAAAATCAAATATTAATCGTAATTCTTTCGCTTGGTCCGGTACTGTGCACTGTTAACAAAGACTAAAGGTCTGCAATGGGGTTTTTTTAATATGCAAGGAATTTTGTTTATTTTTGTCTCCTGAAGACATAATATTATTACTGATGTTATTACTGTATTTATTGTTGTCACTTGCTATTCTCATCTTAGACAAACACTAAATGTCTGCAAATTTAGTTGTTCTTTTCGTCTTCATATACTACAGATGGGATGTAATTACTATTATTATTGCTGTTGTTGTTGGTAATATTGATAATAATGATTATTTATTATTAGTTTTAGGATGATGATATTTGCGTCCTTATATGTAAAGGAAAATAATGTTTTGTGTGTGAAGTTTAGCTTTTTTGACAGTAAAATTTTATTTTGAAATAAGTTTTCTCATCTTTTTTCCCCCTTGATATTTCAGTAACATAATTTATGTAATCTTAATCAGTACTCATTATATAAAAAACATGCTTTTTTACTGGAGATGGAGGGCTTTGAACAAAATTCAGTGATTGGATAATGTCATATTTTTTCTACTATACCGGCTGTACCTCAGTATTAAACGATTATATTGCAAGTATGAACAGTACGAACGTCTATTTGAAATTCACTGATATGATGCGATAAAACACTGTACTCACTATATTTGTTCATATGGGGAAATAAAAAGTAAAAACGCATATAAACGTGATGAATAGGAGAGGTAATATTTAATTCAACATAAAAAAAAAATCTTATTCAAAAAATAGTTATGCTGTGTTCTTTGGCCCTAGCATTGTCAGAAACACCAATGTCCTCTTGTACCAAGTGGAATAAATAACTCTGAAAGCACTAAAACCAGGATGTAACTAACGATAGCACCAGCATTTACAGGTTATATAAGGTTATTCACAATATAACTAAAAACCATATGAATAATGTCTTCTCATACTGAATATATATATATATATATATATATATATATATATATATATATATATATATGTGTGTGTGTGTGTGTGTGTGTGTGTGTGTGTGTGTGTTTGTGTATACATGTGTGTATGTATGCATATACATACATATGTGTATGTATTTATTCGCCATTTAGTTTTGGCATGAACAGAAACTGCTGGAGAGTAAAATAGCTATAGTCAATTCCATTCCATGCGTGGCCTCACCAACACAGGTTTTAGTTAGGTGTGGGGTACGCATAGCTATCTCGTGTTCGGCTGCAATCAATGTTTCCGATATCTTAGCTTACTGTGATAAAGATGCAAACTACTTCTTCAGTAATATTATACCCGAATGCTTATATTTACAAAGAACCTTCTCTTTCGATAATAGAACAATACAAGCACACGAAAGACGAGCTTGTATGATGTATCAAATAGCCTACGCAGATCAAACAAATAAACGATGGTCTTTCAGTAACCCATTTCACAGTGTTTCAAAACAGTCCAAAACCGGACATAAATCCTTTTGGCCTAGTTTTTTAGTTTTTCTGAACTTTTTATGTCTGAAACGTTAGATTACAGGTTTTTATGAGTGTCTTGAATGATATTTCATATTGTAACACTTTTTGGCTCTGCATGGAATATTTGTATTAATTTATCCCTCAGAATACATTATCCTTACTGTTTTGTAGTTCTTTCATATATTAGTAGTGTAAAAATGTTGCTAAAGTTTTTCAATATTCATCATATCATTGGTAACTAAGAAAGTGATAGAATCCCTTTCATATGGTAGTTACTGAAACACGTTGAAACTTTGCAAATATTAATTAGAATTATGCAAAAAAAAGAAAGAAAAAGAATTATGTTTAGAAAGAAATTAAAGATGGTCCAGTAATAAACAACCCATGAAATTTGATGTCGAATTGCAGTTCTTTCTCTTGTCTTTTGTGCGGTTCATTAGTTACTGAAACAAGATGAAAGTTGGCAAACAAAATGACGTAGTGTATAAGAAAATAAGGTTCCATTAATAAAGAATGCATGAAATTCATAGTTTTATTACTGTTCTTCATCTTATCTTTTATATGGTGCTTACTGAAAAAAGTTGAAACCTTGTAAACAGTATTTGATATTACTATATTTATACCAAACAAAATAGTAGGTGGCTGAGAAAAAAAAAATTAAGGATGCTCCATCAATGAAATTTATACAATTTAGAGCATAATTACAATTCTTCATCTTGCCATGTATATTCTTTTAAAAGCGATAGAACCTCCGAGGAAAATGACGATGACTTGTTGGTTTTAGGCTCTTTTCTCAAGCCCACAATACATGGATCAGAAGAGGCTAAAAGTCCATGCATAAGATCTTCATTACCACTTATTCGACTAGTTTTTCTAGTGTGATAAATCCTAAGTCTTTTATTGTCTTTATTACGAGTCTCTTGTGCCTCTTCACTAAGAGATCCAATTGGGACCAGAAGATAAGAAATAACATCACCTCCATGAATTAAAATCTGATGCATGGATTTTGGCATATAAAACCAAGGATATTTTTCGACATACAGTTGTGCTGTTTCTTGAGCATATTGGTTGAATTTCTCACTATCTATCTCAAAATTAGTGTATATCACTTTAAGAATTACTCCGAGTCTCTTCAATAAAGTAGAGTCAACTCGTGTTATACGTGAGGAAATCTCATATTCGTCAAAGAAACGGCGAGCAGAATTGCCATCGTTTGAAGTTCCACTACCCCCTGGACATGGTATATCAACTATCAGACCAAGTTCGGTTCTTAATTCCCGTTGCACTCTTTTTTTTTCTTCTTCAAGTTTCCTCCTGTTATCTCCTGAAGCTCTCCATTTCTTGAAATCTAAACGATAGCTAATATGGAGAATACATTCATAAAAGCGTATATAAGCATGAAGAGGTGACAGTCCATATTTCAGCATTTCATGATTAATTTCTCTGTTCTGAACTCTGTTGAGGTCATTCATTTCCGTTGGTTTTGCTTGACATATAACACAGACCTGACTTGACTTAATATTTCCTATAACCTGCATTACTTTACCATCTATCATAGAAAAAAACATTTTGTGACTTACTCTAAAATTTAAATCATACAGTCTAATAGATGAATCTGTTAGTGCATCCACTTCTTTTTCTAACAAACCAGCTTCTACCTTTATCAGTTCTGTAGTTTCTTTTTTAAACAATAACTTTATTGGCCTACATAATCTTGTTGACGAGGGTCTTGGATTGGTCCAGATAACAGTTGTTTTTTCTTCACTAACCCCTTCTAATCTGATGGGGATAAAGGATATTAGAAAAAGATTATCTTCATCAATTTCTTCTTCTGACCTTTGCTTATACTTACTGTATCCTGTTGAGCCATCCATCCCATACTTACTAACTATAGTAAATTTGGAAAATTTCTTTAATATGTCTTCTTCATATGTCATAAGAATTCTTTTTGCTGTCAAATCCAGAATTTCTTGCAGCCTCACGCTACATTCCGTTTCATTTACAAAAATATTCAATGGATATGTCTGACTTTTGGCTTTTAAGACCTCATGATAACTTGGGTATAAATCAAATCCATGATGAAGAGCTCCTTGCCTCAGAGTCTTATATGCCTCTATCCCCAAATTTAGGTCGATTATCAGTGCAAGAGCTTCTTCTGCAGAGTATTGTGCCATCGTAGTTTCCTTCCTCAGAATAGCATTGTCCAGTTTCCTTAGTGTATTCGGCGAACTTAAAGAAACAGCTTTTACAATTTTTGCTTTTTTAGGTTCATGAGATGTCCATAGTGAGGTTGAGGTAGCATCTAGAAGTTGATCAGGTGTGAAATCTTTTCTTATGTCAGAAGTAATTCGCCTTTTTGACCGGTCAGTAAGGCTTTCATATGGTCCTGATGGCCTTCCTTTTGATTGGAGAGTTATTTGAGGATTAGCACTTGCATTGTCCTGTATCTTAGAATCTATTACATCAATAACATCTTTTCGGAATAGGGGAGCACTAAACCATTCTGGATATTTAGAGTATACTCTATCAATCATTCTGTTACACGATTTGAGTTTACTAAAAAATTTATACATAAAGTCTTGTATTGCATTTGTTATAATGATTTCACTTTTATCATCAACATTCTTAACTGAGTACTTATTCATTAGGAATTCAACCAACTCTTTAGTGCCTATAGCTTTCAGTGACTTTGAGTGATATGTCATGGCTTCATCAATAAACTCCTTTCTAGTTAGAGTCACACCTGTATCTGAAAAGCAAAGCGCATACATTACACACTATTAGTTACCTTGCATTTGTTAAACATAGGCTATGTGCAGGATTTGAAAAATTTTCCTTTTCCTGTCATAACAAGAGAAAGCAAAACTCTATAGACCCCTGGCAATTGATGACCGTGATATTCATCAAGAGAATGTGCATAAAAATGTACAATTGAAACGTCAAGTTAAATGAATACATAGAATAATTTTTTTGAAGGTTGTGCAGAGTTCTAAAAGATAAGATTAAAAATGATGACGATGACAAACGCAATTCCTGTAATCTGTTACTAGTTTTTCTTTGCATAAATGAACAGAAGGCTTTAGAAATTATGAGCTACTATCAAGTACAAAGGAGCAGAGGTCTTAATTCTCGTAGGCTACCCTGACAACCGATTGAAGTTTAAAACTACTGAATTTTACACCATCTTACATTTTTTTAAAAGAAATAGGCCTATTAAAATCAAGTAAATTGATATTCTTACAAGAATTTATAGGAATTGAAAAGATATTCTAAGCATGGAGAATCAAAATGAGATAGTTCTACTGACACTAATGATCAAAATAGACAACCACATTCAATAAGGCATGTTTTATGAGAATAGGCCTAACGAGCTATATTTCATGTATGTAGCCCTATATTAGCTTTATTTGACAATTACATAAAAAGGGGCAAAAACGGGCAGCTGAAACCTCTATATCAAGTTAGTATGAAGTCTAAGAAACCTTTTGGTTGAAAAATCACATCAGCAATCGATAGCAATATAAACTATATTTTTATGTTTTAAATTTTTTTCTTTTAATGTTCCTATATTTTCCGATAATCGGATAAAACAACCCTCAAATATACTACAAACACAAATATTTAGCATTTTGGCCACTTACCTCTATACTTTGATGGAGATGCCATTATTACCTCACAGTAATCTATCAACTTAACTTAAACTACCACCCTGACATAAGTTCAGAAGAGGACTGAAAAATAATGAATTTTGCTGGCTCTCGTCGCTGAAGCTCAAAACATGACAAAACACGTATTACACCTGCATTGCCAAGTCATCTATTAAACCTGAAATTATGATTATACATTAGTTTAACGTCTTAGGAAACCAGTAATGAAGTGATATATGTAATTTTAACAACTTCGATTTTTTCATTTTTGTCCGGTTTTTAGCTGTTTTGAAACACTGTGCATTTGTCTCACTGTTGGTAGCTAGAAAGACATCTGGCTGTGCGAGTGCGAGGAAAAGGTATTTTAATTATTTCTCGCATGCAAATTACGTGAGTAGAGGCAGTATTCGAAATGGCATGGAATATTGTTGTTGTGTATGAGGCATGAAGCTGTCTAGGGAAGGTAAAAGGAACAACCACTGCAACACTGGATGGAAGGCGATGCATGACCGTAGTATTCCAGTTTTCTATTCAGAATACTTTGCATATTTACATAGCTTTTTATAGGACTTACAAATCTTTACAATGGCCCAATAACTGGGCAATTTCAGTAGTGTTTGGCCAAGTAACTTATCGAGCAAAAGTTTGAAATCTTATTGAGGTCCCGTCACCATTTGCGTATTGATGACATTATATACTGTGTGTATATGTATATATATATATATATATATATATATATATATATATATATATATATATATATATATATATATATATATATATATATATGTTACACCTACAGATTCAACATTCCTTTCGAAATGCTACGTAAAGTGTTTTGCGATCTATCTCAGAAGCGTGGAAACCCGCAACTCTCTCCCTCTCTCTCTCTCTCTCTCTCTCTGGTATTCAGCACTCAACCCGCACATTTCTCTCTCTCTCTCTCTCTCTCTCTCTCTCTCTCTCTCTCTCTCTAACATTATCCTCAAAATGGATACTCTAAGGAAACACAATCTTTCCTACATAAATAGATTTATTATCAAACAAACCCAACAAATAATGAATTAACAAAGAAAAGATTAAAATGCATAATAAATGAATTATCAAGTCAAAAATAGTCTAATTCAAGATTTAGTCTTACTCTGGCTAAAAAGCCTTTACAATCAAAACCCCCACACATTCCATCGTAGACATTATACGTCTAGTCTTAAAGT
>JANJGK010003708.1:0-12500 GCA_039081455.1 Macrobrachium rosenbergii | reverse complement strand
ACGATAACAGCTAATTTTAAAATTCACCTCACTGAGAATGAAGCCTTAAAATGCATATGTTTATATAACATTTTCTGCTCAGATTGACTTTTTCTTTCATTTCCCAAAATATTTGCCTAAACTGGTGTTAAACCCTATATATATATATATATATATATATATATATATATATATATATATATATATATATATATATATATATATATATATATATATATATATATATATATATATATATATATATATATATATAGGTGAGCTGATCTATATAGAAAATCTACTAGACGCCTTGTGCGTGTGTGTGTGACCAGAGAGTAACGAACCGATAGATACCGCTGATTCATCGAATGCCCCTACGATCGTTGGCGGCTTGGCGTGGGTGATTCAAATGAGTGCCATACATCGGAGACCCTTATTGGCCCATTTCGATTATGAGAGACCAATCAGCTGAGGTCTATGACCCAAACCAGTTCAGTTTGAAAAGCAAAGAGTCAGTAGGGAGTCAGTGGTCGACGGGTCAAGTCGCGTTTCAAAGACAGGGGTCGGCGCGTGTTGTTTCAGAGTACCTTCCGATGATTATAACCTTGATATAATTAGTAGCGTAATATTAGCAACAGGGCCCTGTGTAACTATTAAGGAAAATACACATGTGTTAATTGTATCTTACGCGTTTCATTGTACTGGTAGAACCCTTATATGATCGAAGATCAGGTCATATAATTTGGTGTCAGGTGTGGGGTATTGCCGGTACATAATAATTGACAGCGTAATTGCAATCGTGAAATAAACAATGCAGACTCGAAGAAAAGCGGCGCGCGACGGCGGGAGTGCCAGTACTAGCAGTACCAGTGCTAACAATAACAGTGCCAATGAAAAGGACAGTGTGAATCAGCCGTCAGTGTCAACAATTATCCAACGCGCGTTAGAAGAGTTGCACAAATTAACAAAAGAAACGCAAACAAAACAGCCCATCGACCCGTCCAGAATATCGGCCAACGTCGCGTCGTCCCCGCAAGTGCGATCAGACGAAAAAATAAAAAAAACTGCCTGTGCTAGATGGATCAGTACCTGAGTTTGATAACTCACGCACTGGTGAAGGTTTCCTCTCGATCGAGACCTTTTTAAAGTGTGTTGAAAACGCCACCATTGGCTGGACAGATAGAGAAAAAATTGTACAAACGAAACAGATCATCAGTAATGCAGCGAGACAAATTAGGAGCTGGGACGTCAGTTATTCGGCAGACTGGGGTACTTTTAAACAGCACCTCACTCAGCAGTTTGCCCTACACCGAGAGGAGAAGATGGAGCTAATGGAAGCTTATGACCCCAGGTTGGGGGTGGGAGAGTCGATTTCAGCCTTCTACTATCGCGTCGGCGAAGCCTATGAGTCCCTCACCCCTAATAGAGACCAGACTGTAGAGGGAAAAGAGTCCTTCTGTCGACGCATGCTGAAGCGGATTCTTCCCACCTCCTCCATTTGTGGGATTTCTTTTTTACCACAAGAGGCCCTTACCTTACACGTCTTGCTGCCGAAAGTGCAACTTCTATTCGACCACGAACGAAGCCAGCAAACACGGATGGGAGCTCAGGCCACCCCCCAATCGGTTGTTGCAACGGTTAACCAATCTGACCCAGCGAATCCTCCGCCAGCCTCATCCGCCAACCAGAGGCCAGGGTCACGCACCCAGGGGCCTCGAAGAGGCAAGGGGAAATCGGCTGGGAATAACACGGTTGGCCGTTGCTGGGGGTGTGGAGGGGAGGGCCACATGAGGGCCCAGTGCCCCTCTCTGACCCAGCCACGACGTTGTTTTCGATGCAAAGCAACAGACCACCTCGTGAGCGCTTGTTCAAAAAACGACGACGGCCAGCGGAACAACGTTATTCCCCCACCAAGGAGAGGAAGGGGAAGGCGGCGTGGAGGAGGAGTCGGGAGGGCCCCCGACTACACCCACGACCGTCGGGTCCAACCAGCGACCGTGCCCCCGATAGAACAAGGGACGCCTTGTCGGGGAGGGGGGGGGGGGGAACCAGCCAACCCCCCGAGAAGTAGTGGAGTGCCCTCCACCACCCTTCGCTGCCCATGCCCGGCCGTTCGGGGTGACAGGAGAGAAGGCCAGGCAAGAACCTACCTCCCACCCTCAATCCACGAAGGAAGCTGTGGTGCCAATCGTGCAAATATGGGTAGGGGAGCGACAGGGTAGGGCGTTGATCGACACTGGAGCAAGTGTGTCTCTGCTAGAAGAACACCTAGTGACAGGATCGGTGCAGCCTATGGAAGGTTGTTTAGTTTTGAGTACTGCAGGCGGCCATCGAATGGTAAAGGGGGAGCCCATGGCCATGTCATCTTTTTACTTATAAACTTACTCATTTAGAAGAACAATTCTTTAATCAGTGTCAAGATACTTTTAAACCCATCTCTCTCTGTATATATAGAGAGAAAGAGAGAGTTAAATGACATCACTGCTAACACAGGACGTGCAAACAGTGTTAAGCCACAGTTCCTACAAAAAGAAAGATGAAACGACAAGGGAGAAATAAGAACAAAAAAGACGCCTTCACAGTATATTATGATGATGTCAACACATTCATTTTGTTACACATGATGGGCTACATACAGTATAGTCTAGCCTTTGCCATTACTCACAGTAGAATGAACTTCGGCCACCAAAATTTTTATTTCTATGTTTTTTAATATTGTGTGTGCGTGTGTGTGCACGCTTGAAATAGTTGATATTAACGGGTTTCATTGTATATTACAACGCTGACGTGCAGCAGCGGGATTACAGATACAACGGAGCTGCCTGTTCAGTACGGGAAGAGGAGTTGGGGTGTGGTGTGGTGTGTACAGGACAAGACATGCAGTTTTGAAGAAGTGCCGAAATGAAGGAGGACTCACTCGCCCTGCTGCTGCCCTGCACTGCACTGCACTGCAGGCCGTCTGTCTGTCTGTCTCTCTGTCTCTCTGTTCACCATTATATTATTTTCGCTTTCTTCTTTTTTCATATGTCGTCAATACAAGAAAGTTAACACGAGACAATCAGTGGAGGAATGCTTCTTGTTATGTATTCTGATTTGAAACAGGTGGTGAGATATGCGTTAGTTTTCTGATTATTCGGTCAATATTGGTCATTGGTCATTGGCTGAAGTTAGCATAAATTTGGTATCAGTATTTCACCGGTCGTTGAAGCTCGATGGCTCTGTGATAATTCAGTACAAAAAGAAATTGAATACCAAACAAGAATTGGCTTGGCCTACACTATGGTATATCGTATACATTATACTGTACTCTATATTCACATATTAATGTCGTATTACACAAACATCAACATAACGAATATGCATCTTTTCACTGGGTCTTTTAAAAAGTTCTGCTTTACTCCACTGTATCCAATAATATTGTATATATACTGTATATATATATATATATATATATATATATATATATATATATATATATATATATATATATATATATATATATATATATATATATATATATATATATATATATATATATATATATATATATATATATATATTCTTGTATTCCTTGTTAATCCTATCTATGGAAGATTTGTCACAGTCGAGAAAGCGGACTGTCCGCTTGATATCTTAGGATTTGGTTTCTGTTGAACACCGACTACGCGTCTTGGTGGACGGCATGGGCACAAGGAAGGAAAAACGGTCGGGTTTGGCTGCTCAACATTTGACTGCAGCAGCAGCTGTCCAGGTATATATATAGATACTGGATTTGGATTTGACGACTGACTGGGTAGGCTCAATTTGTGGGGTGCATGGAAGGAAGAAGATATTTGGGATTTGTAGAACGCTTTCCCAGACACACGGTCGGCGAATTTTGAAGATGGCAGTGGTTTGTGATTGATTTCAGTTGTGGTCTGAATATTTTGGAAGCAAATCCCAAGGGTTTATGCAGGGATATTGCGGGCCACAGTTGTTTTAGCTCGAGATAGTATCATGGTACCTGAAGTAGTAAAAGCTGTGTGATGCAAAACTGGTTTGATATAGAGGGTAAATATGTTCACTGCACCGTCTCATGATTTGCTGAAATCGGTGAGGGAGAAATGAACCAAAATATCCCCGATCAGGATCCACGATGAGCAAAAAAGCGTCTGCATGTCTCATTCAAATCGCTTCTTCCTCTGGTTTTACACAATGAATAATTGTCACCGTTTCAAGTCGAGAACTCTACACACAAATTCTTAGAGTATGTCCTTCTCGAGTTTGTCAGACAACACGCTGGAATAAAAATATTTAAATATTTTCACTGTTGCATTGTAAACATAACCTACGCACACTCCATTTTTCTTTAAGATAGTAATTACGGACCATAGGACAAGTAATACGTGACTACATTAATTAATTACTGGTGTAATTTCGTGAGAAATAAGTGATTCTTTAGGAAAGGATGTATATATTTTTGTGTAGAATCAGTGTGTAATCATGTATATGTGGCTGCTTATTTAGACAGGCAAATATATAAGATTTTTTAAAAATTATTTTCTTAATTGTACATTTTTTATATACGCACTTTTTTTTTACCCTTTGTTAGAATTTTACATTTATCTATAATTCTAGTCAGTATATCAGTAAATCTTTGAATGCTCTCGGAAAAACTGTTTGTGCTTGCAAGTGTAAGTGCTAAGGACACACGTATTTACTGCGTCTCTCTCTCTCTCTCTCTCTCTCTCTCTCTCTCTCTCTCTCTCTCTCTCTCTCTCTCTCTCTCTCTCTCTCTCACACACACACACAACACACAAGGCCTCTTTCCGTAAAGACTCACTCACTCACTTCCTGTGGCCTTTGGCGACGGAGTGGCCGCAAACCTCACTCCTCTTCTATTTGCTTGGTGATGCCTCGTTTTGACTGATGCTCTGATGAAAAGCTCCTCTTGGTTAATGATGACTCTGGGCGTTTTCTCTGACGTTACGAATTCAGAAGTTTTGTTCATTCTTCTTTCTCCTACTCCTCCTCTTCTTCCTCCTCATCCTCCTCCTCTTCTTCCTTACCCTCCATCTCCTCCTATTCTTCCTCCTCCTCCTCTTCTTCCTCACCCCTCTGCTCCGCCGCCTCCTCCTCTTCTTTCTCCTCTTCCTCCAAGTAGATCGTCCTATGAATCTGGCAATGTCATTCGAATGCTGCTGTGAAGGAAGGCTCCCGATATTGTGCCTTGTGCGTGAGGATGATGTCCGTTGGCGTCGCTCTCAGAGATCGAGAGGAGGGAATGGAGGGAGGGAGCGCCCCATATTGCATCTGCACGAATAGACTGATACCTTGCTCATGACAACATTTAGAAATTAATGAATAACATGGATTCACACCGGGAAAGGGACGCCTCCCCCACCCTTGTATAGCATGACTACGTCATATGTTATCGTCTCTTTATATCATTATTAACTCTGGTCTTCAGTGTTCTACGTGATTCTTCGCGCATTTATTATTATTAATTATTATTATTATTATTATTATTATTATTATTATTATTATTATTATTGCTTTCCCTCTGATATGAATCTCGCTATGCAAGAAGTGACCCAGAATCAATTTATTTTTCATTTTATTGCCGTGATTACGGCTCTCTCTCTCTCTCTCTCTCTCTCTCTCTCTCTCTCTCTCTCTCTCTCTCTCTCTCTCTCTTGTTTATTACTGTTCAACCGTCGCTTCCCTCATCATTATCATTAATTCATCGACATTTTTTTTTTTTTTTACTGATACGCTTCTTATCCGTTTCATTCTGGGAGGTCGTCAGGTGACCTAATTGCCTACTCATCGCCTGATCTCATTCTTGTTATGGAGGTCTTCATTATAATATACTGGAATACTTTCCGTCGTGCGCAGAAAGCGCTCTCTCTCTCTGGCTCTTCCTTCCTTCCTTCCTCCTCCAGACTTTTGCGTTTCCATGACATCCTTTTCTCTCTCTCTCTCCCAGGTTGTCCTCCAGGGTTCCATAGAAATGGGTCTCATGGATTCTTGAACGGTGCATGAAATTTCATATTAGGAGATTTTAGAATGTCTACGAAGTAATTGTTAGGCTTCTCTGCAATCATACATTGGTATTTTTGTTCTCTCTCTCTCTCCCTCACCGTTGGAGGACTGTGGAACAGCCTCCACCATACTGAGGATGTGGTGCAATTGGAACTGCACACGTTCAAGCGAAGATGCAGTGCATTCCCACCCTAATGATCTTCTCCTTCCTTCCTTGCATTTTAGCACATTTTTATCTACTTATCAATTTATTTTTTCTTTTTAATAAGTGAGCTCTCTTCAGCCTGTGTTTCTCTTTACCTTCTCTATTCCCCTGACGGGCACCACAATATTCTTTGGAAGTTTCTTGAATTTCAAGTGAATGGCCCCTTTGGTGGGCTGCTTCTTCTTCCATATGAACTGCTTTCATCTATAATAATAATAATAATAATAATAATAATAATAATAATAATAATAATAATAATAATAATAATAATAATAATAACTGAGTGTAACATTGTGTATGTTGCAATAACGTGTCGTACAGTACTGTAGATGCATACAGACGCATATGCACGTGGCCAGTTTTTATTTTTATATATATTATAGATTTGCTTTCAGTCGTTCTTCAATATTCCTGTGCTTTCTGCTTTGTCAGCCTCACTTCAGAAGCAGACTTTTTGTAATGGCTCCTTTATTGATGGTTTTCACCGAATATTTTTACTATTATTTGTGCGTTTCCTGTTTTAATTTTCTCAAACCTGCTAAGATATATATATATATATATATATATATATATATATATATATATATATATATATATATATATATATATACATATATATATATATATATATATATATATATATATATATATATATATATATATATATATATATATATATATATATATATATATATATATATATATGTATACAGTATATGTGTGTGTGTACGTGCATTCGTAATTTTATTTGCTAAAAAACGAGATCATGTATATTATTATTATTATTATTATTATTATTATTATTATTATTATTATTATTATTATTATTATTATTATTTCCATTGAATTAGAACTACATAATGTATATAATATGGTTTTTTTCCACACAAACACATCTTCGCAGAGCGTCCATTCTTAACTGCTTTTACTCACGATGATGGAGCGTGAAAGACAGGTTTCGTCAGCGCCCAAGTATTGTCACCTGCTGTGAGAGAGAGAGAGAGAGAGAGAGAGAGAGAGAGAGAGAGAGAGAGAGGGACAGAGCATTGCTTTATAAAAAAAAACCAACTGAATAACTGCTGTGAGGTGTCGTATAAACTTAGAGAGAGAGAGCGAGAGCGCATTACTTTATGAAAAAAAAAACGAATAACTGCTGTGAGGTGTAGCATAAACTTAGAGAGAGAGAGAGAGAGAGAGAGAGAGAGAGAGAGAGAGCGTTCGTTACCTGGTTTGGTCACATGAGAAGAATGGAGAGCTGGAGGCTGACGGAGAGTCTATAAATCGGAAGCGTCATGAGGAAAGGGTTGTGTGGGGGGTTGGGGGGTGGGGGGTGGGGGGTGGGGGGTGAGGAAGGCTTGTATACAGTGACAGAGTCAAGTGAAGCGAAGGTGCAATGGAAAGGAAGAGCCTCCTCCAGGTCCTCCTTATTTCCTATGCAGGAGACTCGCCAGCCAGAGTGTGAGTCATTTAGGGGCATTCCTGTTGGCAGTATGACGAAGCTTCCGCACCAGATAATATTAAACAAAAATAACAAGACGACGGACACGAGCATTTGCTTTGTTTGTAGCCAGATGCAGACAGAACAGACTTCCAGAACTGTGTTCATTTAGAAAAGACAGCAGGGACAAGGACTTCCTTTGCATCCAACAGAGAATTCCTTCAGATCCTGTCTCCACACGATTCTTTGACGCTCTCATGCTGTGCAAAAACTAATACACGTTCTATTTCAGGCATGAGATTAAGGCTCACTGCCTACCTAAATGTCATGAATGGTGAGGCTGGTTTTATGAAGGTAGTATATAGAGTGCCAAGGATACTTCAATTGACATTCCATTAATTAACCCCAAATTTTTCTTCTCTTTCAGAACTGGGTGTCGTGTCAGTCAGTCAAGGTGAGTGTACATGCAGTGTCGACCTCCAGTGAGTTTGCAATTGCTGTTGAAGCCTTTTCTTCGTGCGTAGGTTGCCTTTTTGTTCACATTTAGAGGGAATTCTTCTTAAAAGGTAAGCCCCCCACCCTACCCCGCTCCTTTCAGACTCAACATTTTTCGACTAACAAGGTATATATATGTTGTTTTACGTGGCAACATTCGTCTCGTGCGGGCGCACTATCAGGGCTGGTATATTTTTGAAGAATCTTTAAAGCGAATTTGTATCCTTCCCGTGAGCGATGTGCTTTTGTATTGCGTGTATTTGTGGGCCTACGAAGTACTAAGAACTAGCTACGTGGTTTTAATATTATATTTTTGCACAGTGCTAAATGTTACATTCTCTGTCTATATGTTTGTGTGTGATATTTACCTCGTGCTATCATTTTTATTTTTTTTTTTTTGATAGAGATGCAAACTTTCATGGAGCTCATTTGGGAGATGTGTGTGTCGGCCTTTCTTTGAAATATGTTTGGAATATATTTCGAGGTTTGGCGGAAACTTTCCTTCGTCAAACCTGTATTCATGTGGAATCATTTTCTGTTTCACACTCCCGAAAGATTTGCAGTCTCATCCGCTACGAGAAGGGACTACGGCTAGCTTTGGGTGAAATATATACATATACATATATACATACCATATATATATATATATATATATATATATATATATATATATATATATATATATATATATATATTATTTTAATGAACCCTATGAGATGGTGACGAGTTCAGAGATCTTCGATCTACTTTAAAGCCCTTACCACTATGATAATGAGTGGGACTCGTACCAGAACAAAAGCAATTCAAAGTACTTTATCAAAGAGAAGGTTGCAGAGACACTAAACGAGCATTTAATGATTTATGACAACCAATGTCTTAAAATGAGAAAGAAAACTGCACTTTAGGGAAGAAGGAAGTATCTCACAATGACAATTCCAAAACCCCTATATAGCACAACACTGGAGTGAAAGAGAAAGGAATGAGCTGGAGAGAGAAACCACATATATAGGCACCGGTCGGTGTGATACTAAGAGACAAAGTAAGAAATTAACCTTAAACCTAATTCATTCACAAACTTCAAAATCGAATAAAAACACATTTGTAATTATGAATAAAAAAATTCTCCGCATTAACATTAATCAATCGTAGTCCCACTAATCCTATGGCTGGTATAAAATCGTCCCTTAACACCATGCAGCGAAGTGTCGTCTCCTACGATAAATTTCATCAAAGTGCCACAAAATAGGAGCCACTCAACACAGGTCGTCTCTGTGGGTAAGAAGGGTTATAAAACTCACACTGGGTCTGGGATCTTACCTTTTCCTCCGCCCCTGGGAGGCCCCTTAACGACTCCAGAGATTCAGCAAGCTGAGGGCAAGGCAAGGGCTATGACGGGCGAGGCTCGCCCCCAGAAGTACGTGTTGCAAGGAAGGCCGTCACACGACTCCCCCCCACCCCCAACCCCCGACCCTTACACAAGCTGAAGAGACGCCACCACCAATACTGTTCATGGAAGGTGGCAAGGAACAACTGCAGCAGCTCCAGAAGTGACATGGCCTCCTTCATCGACGGTGTCCTTTGTTACTTACTTCTGGTGGCTCGAGTTTTGACCTTCAGTAATTTGCATCTTGGGCGTTCATCCCGGTGAAGAAAACAGACTTTAAGGCTTTCGACGCTGCCATTTTTCAAGTGTGTATGGCGCAAACTTTTGGCATTTTCGGCTGGCCCTCCTCATGGACAGCTGGGTTCCTTTGAACGACTCTTGGGGAGTCATCATCAGGTGAGCTGATTCAAGTTTGTCCAGATGGAGCGCCCATTGCAGCCCTTCATGGGCAGATGATTTGGCAGGTGGTAGAGATAACAGGGTTGGGGTCAGTTCAACATATTTTGTTTCTCTCTCTCTCTCTCTCTCTCTCTCTCTCTCTCTCTCTCTCTCTCTCTCTCTCTCTCTCTCTGGAACTGCTGGCAAAGAATGGCACCACAACCTATGTGAAAGCGTTCATACAGTATATTGTAGGGTCACATTTGTTCAAACCAGTGTCCTCTGGACCAGGATGGGGCCACAACAGGAATCCGAAGGTTTGGGTGGGAATATAAAAGGAACCCTTGAAAGAAACACTCGCTGCCTTCTCAGGAGTAACAGGGCTACAGAATGTAGTCACTCACTCTCATGTAGCGTCATTTTAAAAGGGCAGAATCACAATACGGGAAGTACAATCCGGAAAGCCACAATCACATTGCAGTTACTCATTGGCCACTATTTTTTTTACAATCCACCACAGCCGACTAGCAGTAGTAGATAGGGCCTGTTCACTCCTCGTACACCTCTGCCATAAACACAATATATTGGCGGCGGCGGCGGCGGCGGCGGCGGCGGCGAGGGCCACACGTAGGAACCAACGCTGGCATTCATTCAGACATAAACCTCGAGGAGAGTCACAGATTTTATTTTCATTCATTCATTGCCTTTTGAAGCGGCTCTTCCCCCGATAGCAGCAACTACCATTTTAGCATTTGCATTTTTTCCGAGAAGAGAGAGTTTTGCCTGATTTGAAGTACTAATAGAAAGCGATGCTTATGTAGGCATTCACGTCGCCATACACGAAACCTCCATGGTGTTTGAATCATTCTGAACTGTTTCGTTCAGAAGTAAAAAGGTTTATTTGTGTATTTCTATGCAAGTTAAGTATACCTTAGTTTTAACCAGACCAGTGAGCTGATGAAGAGCTCTCCTAGAGAGGGCTGGCCCCAAGGATTAGACTTATTTTACGCGGCTCAGAACCAGTTTGGTTACCTAGCAACGGGACCTACAGCTTATTGTGGAATCCGAACCACATTACAACGAGAAATGAATTTCTATCGCCAGAAATAAATTCCTCTAATTCTTCATTGACCGGTCGGAGAATCGAACGCGGGCCCAGCAGAGTGCTAACCGAGAACGATACCAACCCGTCCAATGAGGAACTATACAGATCACGTAGTAATTGTCAAAATATTTTGTACCGCTCCGGTGCCGACTGTTTCCAATATGGAGTTCGAAGAGAACGGAGTCTGAGGGATGCCCTCCCTCCCTCCCTCCCTCCCTCCTCTCCCTGCCTGTTTTGGGGCACTCTCAATATGCATTCATGTACATTTATTCTGTAATATAAATAGTTCTTTTGAAGTATCTGGAAATCCTTGAACCGTATTTTTTATACTTGGAACGATGTCATTGTATGTTAATAATAATAATCATAATAATAATAATAATAATAATAATAATAATAATAATAATAATAATAATAATAATAGTCAGCCCATGGACAAGAAAGCACTTGTTTTTTAGTAAGGTTTCTAAAAGAAAAAAAAAAGGATAGATCTGTGTTGAAGACAACAGCAGATCTGGAAACCAAAGTAGTATATTATGATACGTTTCGGTCGTGTCAGATGTTAAAGAGGGAAAGTTGCCGCCTCCTCCTCCTCCTCCTCCTCCTCCTCCTCCTCCTCCTCCTCCTCCTGTGCACCGGATTTTTCTTTAATTAATTAATGAATGAGCCTTTTCATTATTCTCTGACACCGCTCGGCATTCCGATTTTCCTCAGCAAATGTCAACCATTAGAGGTGAAGGGGTGAACAAGATAAAGGAGTGGGGGCCAGAGCAGCCATGTATAGAGTAAAGATGCTTCATGACGAGAGAGAGAGAGAGAGAGAGAGAGAGAGAGAGAGAGAGAGAGAGAGAATGTCCTTCGTAGTCTCCTCTTCTCGTCATCCGCAAAACTTCGCAATCTCTTATATAGGGTTCTGTTACAGACTTAACAATTGTTGAATTCGTTTAGGTCACGGGCTGTAATGTATTAATGGCCTGGTATTTGAAGAGAAGAAATGCCAGCTAGGTGAAAAGGGCTGTTGACCTTGTTAACGACGTGATTGGCAGCGGCAACAATTTTGATCACAGAATGCATCACACACACCAAGGCATCATTTGCACCACGAGTGTGGCTCCAGGGTTTCTGTCACCTCAAGGCTCAAATCGCCTGTCCCGCCAACTCTGGACTTTTTCCTACTCGTCTGGGACTTCGGTAGAGAGTCAGTCCAGCGTCCCTCCTCCCCCCACCCCGCCCCTCCTCCTCCAACATGCCCGGGGAACCAGTCTTGGAATTCATGACGTCCCCGCAAAACCTTCAGTCTCGTCATGTACTTTAACCTGTGAATTTCTGTGGAAAAGTTCAGGATGCATTGAAGAAGAGTTTCTGTTTTCCAGCAATTCACCGTCTCAGTTGCTGAGTCTCTTTCACTCCATTCCAAAGCTGGCTTGCAAGGGATCATGTGAGCAATGTATGAACCTGCATAGTCTCGTATTTCTTTGTATTTTTTTTTCAT
>JANJGK010003707.1:0-75000 GCA_039081455.1 Macrobrachium rosenbergii | reverse complement strand
TTATTTCCTGTGATCATTCTGCATCTAAGATTAACAATCCCATGAAGAGCAGAGGAGAGAGAGAGAGAGAGAGAGAGAGAGAGAGAGAGAGAGAGAGAGAGAGAGAGAGAGAGACATTCCCGTTCCTGTGTTAATCAAGGAAAGGCAGTCACTGCATGAGTACTGTAACTGGGGCCAACCAGGTAAATAAACAGGTTCAGTGCAGCTGTTGACGTTTGACAGACAATCCTCACCAGTCAAGATTTCATCTGATCAGTTCTGTGTCTAAGATGTAAAATCCCTTCAAGATTTTGGGAGAGAGAGAGAGAGAGAGAGAGAGAGAGAGAGAGAGAGAGAGAGAGAGAGAGAGAGAGAGAGAGAGAGAGAGAGAGAGAGAGAGAGAGTATCAATTTTGAAAATTGGATACCTGCAGAAAGCCCAGTGACTGATTTACATTCCAGTTGATTGCAATGTAATCATCTTTCTTCAGGAAGTTGAATCTGCAATTCATAAGAGAGCAACTGAAAAAGAATCTCTTTCTTTTATCATTCTTCCCACACTTATTCCAAAAAAGATTTGGCATTTCTTCCATGATTGCTCGGTTGTTCCGTCAAAATATGTTTTTCTCCTTTCAAATCATTATTTCCAATAATAATAATAATAATAATAATAATAATAATAATAATAATAATAATAATAATAATAATAATAATAATAACAATAATAATAATAATAATAATAATAATAATAATAATAATAATAATTATTATTATTATTATTATTATTATTATTATTATTATTATTATTATTATTATTATTGGAATGGAAATTCATCCCCGAATCCTTGATTTACACATGATTTAATATCATGTCATTATTATTAATAAGAAGCAGTTACTTATTGTGCTTGTTGTGCATTGCATCAGTCAATCAATCAATCAATCAATTAGTGATGTTGCTGTGTTCACCTCTCAAGAGAGAGAGAGAGAGAGGGAGAGAGAGAGAGACAAACAGCCTCTGTCTCTCTTTATCTGTCCTAATGATGTCCCGATTCTCCCCCGCCTTCTGTCTACCCTTTCTTCTTCTTCTTCTTCTTCTTCTTCTTCTTCTTCTTCTTCTTCTTCTTCTTCTTCTTCTTCTTCTTTCCGTTTTTATCTTTATTTTTTTTTCTCTCCTCCACTGATGGCGTTGATGAGTCTGCATCCATTTGTGCGTTTAACCAAAAGGAATAAAGTTTCGTATTGAAAGTCAACCCTTCAGCTGCAGTCTCTCGGTGGTTAGAAATGCAGTTACATACTACTTATTATTATTACTCTCTCTCTCTCTCTCTCTCTCTCTCTCTCTCTCTCTCTCTCTCTCTCTCTCTCTCTCTCTCTCTCTTCTTGATAGTCTTAACAAAGCCAGACACGGATAACAAAAAGGTCACGATTGATGTATGAGGCGAAGAAGAAGAGGAAGAAGGAGTTGTTGAAGAAGCAAGGAAGGAAGAAGAAGAAGAAGACCCAAGAGAAGGCGAGATGGGAATCCCGTGTCAGCTGTGTGACGTCATCACCAGATGGATCTTCTTCTTCCCTCGCGTTGAGACGAAGTGATAATCAAGGGTCCTTGACTGAAGTTTGGTTGTGCTTTGGCCTGCTTTTGCTTCATGTGTGCATACATACATACATACTCCTGCTTTATTTATTGATGTTCTCTGAGTAACACCTCTGCAATAACAGCAAACCTTTGTGGAAATATGGATGAGTATAGACAGACGATTGCGAGGCCTGATCTCCGAGACTTTTTCATGAAAGCACAACTCAACAACGAAGAACTGTTTCATCTCTTGCTTCCTTTTGCCTCTGGCTATCGTCATGTGCCTGTGAGAGCGCTGTTTATGAGTGCTTGCGTACTTGGGTGCATGAGAGACTATTTACAGTATTGCATTACTCATACTCATGCATCAGATGCCTTACCTGTGGGCAGCTTTGACCTTAGTCATTTCCAAGAACCCTCGCTGATGAAGATAAAGCAGAAGGCTGGGTTTTGCCCATGACGTTAGTCGAGTTCCTTGATCACTGGGGCACCAAAAGGCACGTCAGTGCAGCTCCCCTGTACATACATACATATATACATACATACATACATATATATATATATATATATATATATATATATATATATATATATATATATATATAAATATATATATATAGATAAATAGATAGATTGATAGATAGGTAGATATATATATATATATATATATATATATATATATATATATATATATATATATATATATATATATATTAGAGAGAGAGAGAGAGATAAAAATATTAGTCGAATTGATGACTAAATTTATAACATTTGTAAACTCATCTATTATCTGCCATATAATTCGTTGACTTTCACCAGAGAGAGAGAGAGAGAGAGAGAGAGAGAGAGAGAGAGAGAGAGAGAGAGAGAGAGAGAGAGAGTTGCAAGCTAGTACCTTTCAAGAAAGGGGACCATTACCTCTAACATTGTTTTCAATTCCTTTACTCTTTAACACACAAGAATTTAGTATAAGAAAATCCCGGAATCTCATTGACCTTTTGAGTTTTGAGATCTGGCTTCTTCATGATCCTTTCAAATCCACGTGATATCCAAAGTGATATCCACGTGATATCCAAAGTGTTCTTTGGATATTGATATTGAACGAAGGGTCTCTCTCTCTCTCTCTCTCTCTCTCTCTCTCTCTCTCTCTCTCTCTCTCTCTCTCTCTCTGTCCCGTAGTTTTCTTTTGAAGGTTTGTTGGGTCTCACTTGACTTGCGCTGACTGTTATGTGTCTCATAATGTCTCGAACTTTTATTCCTATTTTTGTTTACTACAGCTTCTGTAGCCTCCTTCGGGATATTATTATTATTATTATTATTATTATTATTATTATTATTATTATTATTATTATTATTATTATTATTAAGAACGTTCGTATAATATACCCCATCAACAACTGTCAAATAAGTGCAGATGTGTTATGAGGACTTTAATCAGTAGCTGGCATTTAAAGTCATTCCTGGCAAACAATCTTCAATCTGATCATCAACTGACCTTGCTGTATTATAGACAGAATAATTTCAAGGTCATTTGAAGCTGATGTAGCATCTTCTGTATGTATGTATGTATGTATGTATGTATGAATGTATGTGAATACTGAGGCCATTTGGCGAATGATATGACAATTTAAATAGCTCCTTATGAGGGTTACTGACTGTACACTTGTAGTGTGTGTGTGTGTAACACTTTAAACACTTTTTATGCTTCAGTCTATACTCGTATTTCATTACTAGTGCTACGGCAGATAACCAAAGCGTAAAGTACTGAATAATAAAATAAATATGGTATTTAATTTAAGCAAAATAATGGGACGGGAACTTAACTATAAATTTTATTTGTTGATGTCAAGAAATGTCGTATCATTCGCCCAGCGTCGGTGGCGTCTCAGTAATAAGCGGTGCATAAAACTTAATTAAACAGGAATTCTGCATAAAAAAGGAAGAAGATTGTCACATCAATCAGTTTCAAATCAAGGCAAGTTAGGAATAAGTCTTAGTAACATTATTTCACACACACACACACACACACACACACACACACACATATATATATATATATATATATATATATATATATATATATATATATATATATATATATATATATATATATATATATATATATATATATATATATATATATACATACATGTCTAGTTATGTATCTATTTATATAATAAAACAAGTATACGACAATCGGCCACACACAGACACACACACACACAGGCTCGCATGTCTACACACACAGCCTTATAATCTGAGACTCACCAGCGCCACCAAACGGCTGTCCCCTGAAGCCGGCGGCAAACTCACAGCTCTCTCTCTCTCTCTCTCTCTCTCTCTCTCTCTCTCTCTCTCTCTCTCTCTCTCTCTCTCTCACTTAAGTGGTATAATTAAAAAATCTTACTCTGCCTAACTTATATTATATATATTAGTTTTCATAACAACTTATGATCAGTGCTGGCAAAAACACAACAGGTTTTTCTGACAAATATCTGGGGCCTTTTCTTTTCCTCGCGATGAACTCTGGGCCTACTAACAACCAGGGTCTCTCCTCCCTTCCCCCCTCTCTCCGTCAGAAGTAACTTCAAAAGGCTTCTTGAGTATTCTGTTGCAAATCATTTATTTGTGTCTTACCTAAGTTTATAACCATGCTTCCTAAGGGAAGGAGTCAATCCTTCCTTTAAGTCTTCGTTTTCGTCACTTTAGTGGCTAAAAAGCCAAGCACACAGCATAGCAATGATGTATGTATATATATATATATATATATATATATATATATATATATATATATATATATATATATATATATATATATATATATATATATATATATATATATATATATTGGTGGCTATGTTGCTATTCCTCCCATTTATCGAAATAATTTTTCCCGGTTTCATTAGCTCGAGGTAACAGCCACGACCTCGAATTACTTAAGTAAAATATTAACATTCAGATAGAAATATGAAAAGGTGTAGAGAGAGAGACAGACAGACAGACAGACAAGCAGAGAGAGAGAGACAGACAGACAGACAGACAGACAAGCAGAGAGAGAGAGAGAGAGAGAGAGAGAGAGAGAGAGACAGAGATATGCCTTGTTTAAAACTGTACCCCCATAACATAAATACAGTACATGTATACATATGTTTGTTAGTTTTACATAACAAATTAATTATTTACCTAGCGATAAGTACTAATTTTCAAATAATAATAATAATAATAATAATAATAATAATAATAATAATAATAATAATAATAATAATAATAATAATAATATAACTGTAATTACAAAATTTATACTATGTTTGTGATATGTATTTTAAGCAAACAAATATCATTCCCGTATCATTTGTGAACTCGCTTGAGGACAGAGCTGCCAAATGTCTAATTTATGTGGCAGGATGGGGGAGTGTTACCAATAGCGGGTCAAAGGATTCCTAAGTAATCTCTCTCTCTCTCTCTCTCTCTCTCTCTCTCTCTCTCTCTCTCTCTCTCTCTCTCTCTCTCTCTCTCTCTCTCGTATTTAGCACTCACACATATTTACAACTTATAACTATTTCTCTGTACGTCTTACTTGTACAATACAAAATTTTAAATTGATCTAATTTCACCTGTACTGTCTACGAACTGTAAATGCGCTAGTGTGGCAAATATTACGTTCTAAAACATAGAAGCAACTAAGAGTTGTATTAGTCCAAATATAAAACACTGTTTGTTCATGAAAAATCATTTCAGAACAAAGAGAAAGAGATGGGCTAGAATAAAGTAGTTCTAAAACACGAGGTTGAGGAGACTTCTAAAAAATAGATTCGTCGGAAGAGGGAGAAAGGGAAATAGTATAGAAACCTTCACACTCCTATTTTTTTGTGTCATCCATTTATTTCTTTCTTCAAGGGAAATGTATTAAGCTAACTTTTAAATGACATTACAGTAACTTTAATTTCATTTGAAAGTTAGCTTAATACTTTGGGAGCATGATAAGGGTCATATTTATTTAGTGTTTAAACTCTAGAAATAAGCACTTATTAGCATTTTTAGAGACCGTGCCAAACTTACACAGAAATTTATTTTGCGCGAGGGGTTCTGGAACCTAACCTCGCGTAAGTTCGGGGTATGACTGTCCTGATGATAGGTATGAGGGGAAAGACTTTTTTATTAAGAGAAAAAAATATGCCGTAGACCACACAGTCAAGTACCTGAGTATGTTATGCATTATAAAGCACGGAATGTGTAGAAACCGAAAATGCTTGAAGAATTATTTTCTATATCTGTAGAGTCTGTTGTGTAACACCACAGTAGCAAGACGATTCGAGTTCTGAGAAGATTCAGACGACACACGACATCCCTCTTTCTCTGAAATATATTTCGACTTTGTCCCGATTATCAACAGCCTTGGAATAATCACTTCGTGTCCACCTTCGCTGGACATCCAGCAAGACTATGCAACATTTGATACATACTAGCAATAGACGTTTTACATCTGTTATTATATAGGTATCTAGAACTCTACATGTGTTGCTATATGTTAAACTAATCTTTTTAGTACTTCTGTCGACAGTCGTAAGATACGTCATGATTTTCCTTGGAATGGAATCATTCGATTGTTTGATAATATGTGATTTATTTCCCTCCGAGGACGAGGCATTGTTCCAACTAATCTTTCTACCATCCTCTTTAGTTCCCGCCTTCTAATCAGTACTCAAGCTGGACCACATGATCTTCAATGTCATTTCTTTTTCAATGGCTTGTAGCTACAAAAAATGGAAGTTGGAGCTGTGAGAGAGAAAAAACCCATACGTGAACTGGTTCAGGGAGAGGGAAATAGAAAGGTTTAGATCTGAACGCGTTTTAAGAAGGAAACGTCCCGGAATGAAAAAGCCGGGGACGGTTCACACCAAGACCTGAAGCTACAATATGACAATTTCGATGACAAAACTCGTTCGTCCATGTTTGAAGAAATCAGTTTTGGTGTTCTAATTGTTTTTATGGAAACGAACTGGGTTGCACCAAATCGGCTTAATAGATGTACTAAAACGACTTCCCTTTCTACCAAGATAGAGGAGGAGGAGGAGGAGGAGGAGGAACCAGGAACTACTTGAACATCAAAATATGTAACTGACGCCTTGGCAGATTACTGCTATCCAGCCAGCCTCCATGAACTCTGTCATTTTTTCTTTGTCTCTTTAAAAATTTTGAAAAAAAAAAAGGGATTCTGTCGATCTCTCAGGGTTGGATACAAGTGAAAAAATATTTACATTCAGTAAAAGATCCCATAAATAATTTTTGCTAATAAACACTGACATTACTGAAGGTTTTACACATAGTTATTATGTAAAGGTACGAACCTTGAAATAGGAATAGGCTCACAGATTTGCAAGGACTGAAGTCTAAACTTTGTACCAGAAGTATCATCTTCAATATTCAGTGACAGGCTCAGGAACATTCTTGTAAACCTAATTCCTTTCAAGATCTGACTCAGATCTCATACAGAATATTAGGTCTGTCGTACTGAGTACGTTTTATGTATTTGTTCATCCTATGCCTCTGATCTCTTTACAAAACCTGTCTATGAAAGTGAGGTAGGCAAGGTACTTCCATGTAAAGTGCACTGGATGGGATATTAATTGGTTTCTGAAGTCCATGAATGTTGTTCCTTATGAAGGTCTCTGCCATTCGTTGCCTGATCAACCAGAGGCAGAGAGAGAGAGAGAGAGAGAGAGAGAGAGAGAGAGACCTGCATCAGTAAAAGAGTCCCAGCATCCGGCTGTTGAGACAGCATCTCAGTACCCTCTGCTCTCCCTCCCTCACTATCCATCATACTGGCCAGGAGGTACATCCCTAATGAATTCATTTCTAATACTATTATTGCATGCGACAATCTAACTCCCATTATTGCTCAGCGATCGAAGGCAAATTGGGTAAACAGTCCTCTGTCTGGGATGATGTGATTGAATCAGCTGAATCTCGTATCTTGGCTGTGATTTAGAGTTCCTGGGGTAGCTGCTGACGTCATTACGGAAGAACCTTTTTTTTTTATTGGCGGTTTAAAAGGACAATGCAGTGACTAGTGGTTCAATTCGATCTTTTATATATTGTTCATTGTAGTGAGTGGTGAGGGAAATCAGGCAAATATTATTGCAGTAAAGTATTTAAGATGAAAAATACCATGGAACTTTATTCTAGTTGGTTAAACAGGAACGCCCATTGCTCGTGTTGATACGTGCAAATCCAGTTAGGTGGAAAGAAAGATGGAAAGGTGCTTCCACTTGACAGTCGCCAGTCGGCTTCGAAACTGAAATGTCAGCGCTGACTCTTCATTGCGGTTCTACTCTTTGTTTCTAGAATTGCGGTTCTTTTGGGAACCGCATTTATTGTACGTTGTTGGTGGGTTAAACGACTGGCTTGTGGATGAAATGATGAACTAGTGCTTGAGCCGTTATTGCATAAGAGTGGTTTTCAGCGGGAATTTGATACCCTATGATAGGACTGCTTGAAGCCTTTAGGCTCTGTCATTGTTTATGCATAGCTGACCAGCCATTTTCATCATTCTCTCAGCAGGCTCAATTACCTGGCAGTCAAAGCTTGAAACACCTGCGTGGCCCTGAATAAGAAGGAATATTAGTTTTATAGTGCAGGATATTTTTTTTTATTGAAGGAGTGGGTGGGCAGTAGAAAACAACCAGGGATTCATTTCTGAAGACTGTCATCGTTAAAAAAGAAGCTTTTGCTCCACACTGAATGTAGGTAGCCACTCCCAGGTCAGAGGAACGACAGGGTCAGTGTTGACTTCCCAATCTGAAGGCGTTGAGATAATTCCTTCACTCTCATTGCTTCTGACTATAATTTCTCATAATGCTAATATATGTTAACGATGGATCTCGGATGATTCGTCAATGAAGCTTTCATAGTACCTCGACTTTGCTTTCGTTCGTCATACAATGCTGGTTATCGCTGGCCTTCGTCTTTCGTCATTTGTTTACAAATGAGGAATTAACTGCACTTCGGCTATGTTGAGTGACAGTCATAATACTGCAGTGTGTCTCACCAGCCATACCCCCCACAGTGGGGTAGTGCTGCCAGTGCACCTCATGCGCGGTACACTGTAGGCATTGCTTAAGGTTCTTCGCAGCGTCCCTTCCATGGCCCCTAGCTGCAACCTCTTTCATTCCTTTTGCTGTACTTCCATTCATATTCATATTCTCTCACTTCCAGCTTGCTTTCCTCCACCCTCTTCTAACAATTATTTCATAGTGCCTCAACTGCAAAAGGTTTTCCTCCTGTTACTTAACCTTTGTGACCTTTCACTCTCAAATTTTCTTTCAGCTCTGAATGACCTCATCATAAGTCCCTCCCAACACTTGGCCTTCGGCCTAAATTGTACATTCTATTCTATGCTATTCTATTCTCGCCAGCCTTACCCATTGTTACCTACAGGATTCTTTATCTGGCGTCACTATTTATCCTTTGGCTTGACCTCCTTTCCCAGTCGTCCTTAGGCCAGGCTGTCCGACTCCTCTAACTGTTACTTGTTTGTGTCACTGCAGGGTTTTGTCCAAGTTCCACCATCGGATCCTTGCACTTTGCCTCTTTGTTTTCTGGATCTCTTTATCTTGCTGTCCAACCACTCCAACTCCCTCTTTTTACTGTCCTGAGTGCTTCGCTTGACAGCCTCAATGTCATCGTGTATCATAAATGCAGTTAATTCAATTTACTAATTTCCTTTCCTTTTTTTTTTTTTTTTTTTTACAAAATAACAAGAGCTGCTCTGTGGACACTGACAATGTAAAACTGTGCGGTAGGTGCTGCTGTCACGACCCAAAACATAACAATTGGGTCATATTTATATGGTTCACTTGATTTCTCAAAGGGTTAGATATGGAAGCTCAATGATTCAAAATACTTGTGGCTCATGGCCACAGGTAGGAGATTTGTTTGAATGTTACTTGCAAAAAATGACTGGTTACAAGATGTTGTGAAGGGATCTTGGGTCTGTCTTGCAAGGTTTCCTCGCATCAATCCGGAGAAAAAGTGTCGTTTGGGTGTTGACAAGTTTGACTGATACAAAAAAAACTTCCAACTAAGTGTTCCTGGTGTAGTTTCGCCAGTATTAATGTTTCAGCTGCCTACCCATTACGTAACTCAGTAAACGCTACCCTTAAGAGTTTTTGGGAACTTTACTTTAGAACCTTCAAGATATAACTGATGATTTAGCTGCATTTTTAACGATCTAAAAGTCAGTCATGTAGGCTATTGTGAATGAAACCATCTTCAAAGTGGAGGGCTTTTCTACACAATGACGAGACAGGACCACGTTATTACTGGGCCTCAGCTTTTGATGTGAACCAAGATCTAGAATAGATAAACAGGTCTAACACTCCCGAGAGGCTATGACGTCACCGAAGCCCGGCGCGCCACTAATTATAGTCCCTTGATCTCTCTTATGAGGTGTTTTTCCGCAAGTTTGATAGAATATAAGGTTTTTTAACCTAAAAAAATAGCTTTAATGGCTGTAATACATTTTATTTTCAGAGTTTCCAATACATATGATTTACTTTGAGGAATATTCAGTAAGGAATGTCAGTGAATATGCCTTTAAGCGTATAATGTACTATACCTAACTAAATGATAGTCTCTCTCTTTCTTTCGTATCTTATCCCATGATTTTATTGATTTTTTTCCGTCTCAGAAGCACTATATTTGTTCATTCTCATGTCTGTCCTATTCAGGTGCCGCATTTTGAAGAAATGTTTATCTTTGCAAAAAATGTTAAAATTTCAGTAGGAATATCTCTTACCGTCATCTGCAACTCAAATGCCAGCTCTTTCCTTCCCTAAGCGTGTCACCATAGACTGCCTTTAAGACTTGCCTCATTAGTTTTGATTGTTCCATGAATTTTTCGATGGAAAATGCACATTCCCCCTATTTGTAAAGGCTATACATTTTTTCCCAGGGTCATTGTTGCAGGCTTTCCCCCCTATCTCAGGATATTCGCAAACAAATTTTTGCACAATGTACCCCCCTATATAGCATAAAAACTCTTCCTCAATAGCATCATGGTTTTTTTTATAACTTGCCTATGGTAGAAAATTCCTTACTTTCATTTTCAACGTCAATATTTTCGAACTAAATGATGGTTATGCAAAGTCCTAATGCTAACTCTCGTTCATTTTCATCATCATTCGAAGGCACTTTGTCTCTAATTAGCATTTCACCAGATATACAAAGAATAGTCACTTTCTGAGAGTTAGTTAGTCTTATAACTAAAAATTTTTGTTTCCTTCCCTAATAAAAAGGACCTGAGTCGATACTTGAAACTCAAAGCATTGGGGTACTCATGAGGACCTTGCATCTGCCTAATTGATAAAAAAAAATGCCCCAAGCAGTCTTGATTGATTCTCCGGGTCGTTATATAATCTAAACTATATATCAAAAGTCCAATCAAAGATTTGATAGAATGACTAATACATTTCTGAAAGCTTAAATAACGACTTGCATAACCCTTCGCTCTCATAGTTCTCATCATGTTTACCATGCGACCCAAAATTTCTTTCTGGTAGTCTATATCCACACCATAGGCATTTCTTGATTTTACATCTCCAGACATTTCACTGGAATTCATCAAATCAAACCAGTCATTTGCTAAATCTATGAAAGCAGCTGTCACCAACCAGTTTTGGGATGAAATTGTACCTTTTTCTCCTAGAAACCTTACAGCATTGGCACATGTTTTGAACATTAACTAGGCCGCATACTTGACACGTTGCCTTCGAGCTCCTGACACAATAAGTGATTAAGGTGATTTTGAGTCAGTTTTGGTGTTAAAGTGTATTCATTTGCTGTTTTATCCATCATTTCTTGTATAGAAGCAGATGAAATAAAATCTTTTCCTGTGTAAAATCCATGCTCCAAAAAATTATTTTTTTATTAGCTTAATACATGTGAGGCGCAACAGCAAATACAAATGTACTCTGGTCTGCACAAGGAGTTTTAAAAGAAACTATTTTTAAAATTCACTGTCTAGGAAATCTAAAGAAATTTATACCCTGACCTTTGGTGTTATCCCTTTGGTTATTACAACCGTAAACTGAGCAATTATTCGGCATTGGAAACCAAGAACGTTTTTGCTTTCATGCGCAATCTCAAACTATAGCCGACTGACTCGGTTCACTTAGCAAAGGCACACATAACCCCGAGGCAAGACGGGCGTCAGTGACGTCATGTTTTGCCACCGCTCACGAGTGTTAGACCTGTTTATCTAGATCTTGATGTGAACCACAAAGTCGGGACGACAGTACTACTGGAATACTTTGGAGCCCGTTGGTCACTGGAGTTGAGTAAAGTCTGCGCATGTTCTTTTTACTGAATTAAAAACCAGGACTACACTATGAATTGAAATGCCTTAGTTAAACCAGGACTTCATTATAATGGTACTGCCGTTAATGCTCAGGGCATTTTTATTCAAGTTTTCTACTGAGGTGTTGGGAGTAAAATATTACTGGTTGATATTCAGGACATATCTTTGTAAAAGATCTCTATTTCCTATGATTTCGTCAACTTCTGTCCCATTCCTTTAGGTTACCCACTTGGGGCTTGTAGGTTCTTGAAGGGAATAATCGACGAAGCTCGAAGAAAAAGCTCCAGAGAATTGCATTATGACACATGACCAAAGTAGGTTGACGAACAAGAAAAGGCCTTCTTTGGGGAAATGCGTGACTCGTGTGGGATAGAGCTGGAGATGAAGATGGAGTCGAAAACTACAGATTTAGAGTTTTTTTTATTATATAAATTCAAAATGTTACAATTCAAGTTTGGGACCTGGCCAATAACAGATTGCAGATAGTGAGATTAAAAGTGAAACTGAAGCTTGTGGAGGACTATCAGCGGCGAAAGCTCTTGGACTACTCTTCAAGTTAATCCGTTTTCACAAAGTAACTTTATCTCAATACTAAAATGAGCTAGGGAGTACACTCGGCAAGGAAAGTGAAGATACAGTTTTTTTAAATCTTCGGACATACAGTATATTGCTCAATAATGCGACATCTGGCAACTTTAGAAAGGGGAGGAGCTTCTGTCTTAGTGTGTTGGTTTTTTGCTTGACCTCCTATAACTTTCAATCATATTCTACGATTCTGACATCATTGATACTTAAATGCAGTAGTAAGCTTTACAGTATTCGTTCAAGTTGTAATTTGCAGCGACAGTTCTGAGCAAAATAAACATTTTTCGACGTAACCTACCAATTAACCTTATACAAATGAATTTATGACACCACAATGAACGGAATGCTTGCATAATCGGAAACGCGATCTTCCATAGTGAAATCAAGAGTTAAATTTGAGCAACGTGGGGAACAATAAAGGAACGAATGCAATGTTACGATGAGAGAGAGAGAGAGAGAGAGAGAGAGAGAGAGAGAGAGAGAGAGAGAGAGAGAGAGAGAGAGAGTTGCTGTTGTGTAAGCCTAGGCCTATATGTAGAGCTACTCATTTCATTATTTTTTTTTTTTTTAGAGATTGAGCGATACTATATTTGTATAGTATGTTTTAGCGATGGGGAGAGAGAGAGAGAGAGAGAGAGAGAGAGAGAGAGAGAGAGAGAGAGAGAGAGAGAGAGACAAAGGAACGAATGCAATGTTACGATGAGAGAGAGAGAGAGAGAGAGAGAGAGAGAGAGAGAGAGAGAGAGAGAGAGAGAGAGAGAGTTGCTGTTGTGTAAGCCTAGGCCTATATGTAGAGCTACTCATTTCATTATTTTTTTTTTTTAGAGATTGAGCGATACTATATTTGTATAGTATGTTTTAGCGATGGGGAGAGAGAGAGAGAGAGAGAGAGAGAGAGAGAGAGAGAGAGAGAGAGAGAGAGAGAGAGAGAGAGAGAGAGAGTTGCTGTTGTGTAAGCCTAGGCCTATATGTAGAGCTACTCATTTCATTATTTTTTTTTTTAGAGATTGAGCGATACTATATTTGTATAGTATGTTTTAGCGATGAGAGAGAGAGAGAGAGAGAGAGAGAGAGAGAGAGAGAGAGAGAGAGAGAGAGAGATAGAGAGAGAGAGAGAGAGAGAGAGTTACTGTTGTGTAAGCCTAGGCCTATATGTAGAGCTACTCATTTCATTATTTTTTTTTTTTTGAGATTGAGCGATACTATATTTGTACAGTATGTTTTAGCGATGGAGAGAGAGAGAGAGAGAGAGAGAGAGAAAGAGAGAGAAAGAGAGAGAGAGAGAGAGAAAGAGAGAGAGAGAGAGAGAGAAACTATGGCAACGCAGAGAGAACGGGCAACGTCAAGAAACATCCAGTCACTTGTGTTTTCCCGCTGAAGTGCTCCACACATCATAGAGAACGCTCTTGCAGATTTAAATAGATTTAGTCAACTTACCGTAGCTGTCGCAACATTTACTGCCATTAATTCCAGCTGACTTTTAACACCGTGAAATACAAATATGAATGTGTGAAAATTAAAGAAATTATCACTACCTCGTATGATGATGCAATAATAAGCCTGTCCATAACGGAAAACGAGTAAATATTGCCGTTCTGATAAAGAGTACTACACCGAGATATTCACACACTATCTTTTAGATCTCTATGAACCAAGTCATCTGAGAAATTCTGATTACTTCGGACATGCTTGGTGTTTTTAAGTATCTGAACGTTTTTGTTTTGCAGATTTAACATATATGATATAATTTGCATTGTATTTTCATATTCTAGAGTAAATTTACCGAGATTATGTGTTTTCTGTAAGAAAAAAATAAAAATTCGATGAACGAAATCTAAAGAAAACTGTATCTTCACTTTTCTTGCCGAGTGTACATCTCTTTATTACTCATAACTTTATATATTAAATCTTGGCATTTTGAAGCTCCGTAAGACTAGTTCAATTTTCTCTGTCATTTCCGCTGTATTATGGGTAAGTTGTAGCCTCTTACACCGAATGGTGTGGTTTTTCTCTGTAAGTCCCGTGAGAAGAGAAATGCAGGTGGGAAAAGCAGCCACGGCTCTCTTCTCGAAATGACTGAGCCAGCTGGGCGAGTGCTGACTGACTGACTGAGGCTATTCAGGACAAACTAGAGAGAGGCAGGACATTGCTGGGCCGGAAAAATCTTACAACATTACGTGGAATGGTTTTATAAATATTATAGCCAGGCCAAAGTACCAATAATAATAATAATAATAATAATAATAATAATAATAATAATAATAATAATAATAATAATAATAATAATAAGTATAAGGAACTTTACTGTATTTTGCTAATTAAAAATTACACTAAGAAGCCTCTCTCTCTCTCTCTCTCTCTCTCTCTCTCTCTCTCTCTCTCTCTCTCTCTCTCTCTCTCTCTAGTGAAATTTGCACTGTAATCCAATTTAAAATTGATATTTACTGCAGCTGTGACCGAATGAGATTTCATTTCATTTAGATGGCCTTGATGAAAGACTACAGAGGTTCGCACGGGGCATTAAAGATTTTATGCCATTTGTGTCCCTTTTAGCAAAAGTGGGTTGTGTACTGGGCTTAATTAAAGCCTGTTATAACATTTAAACATCTGATCTTGCTGTGCTGTCAAGCGAAAGATATCAACCTGCTACGATGCCTTCCCTTCTTCCTCATCTCGTCGGGAAAGTCTCCGTAGGGGGGTAGCGCCGTCAGTGCTCCTCATGCGCTGCACTGTTGGCATTACTTACGGTTCTTTGCAGCGTCCCTTCCATGGCCCCTAGCTGCAACCCCTTTCATTCCTTTTACTGTACCCCCGTTCATATTCTCTTAATTCGATCTTACTTTCCATCCTCTCCCAACAATTGTTTCATAGTGCTACAACTGCTTTGAGGTTTTCCTCCTGGTACACCTTTCAAACCTTTTTACTGTCAATTTCCGTTTCAGAGCTGAATGACCTCATAGGTCCCAACGCTTGGCCTCTTGCCTAAATTCTATGGTCTCTCTCATTTCCCTTTTCTTTTCCGTCTTCATTTTCTTATGACTGAAACTCTACCCTTTTTTTTTTTTTCTCCGACTAAAGCATCGTTTCCTTCCCAGACCCTTCTACTTCCTGAAACTGGCTGCAGTAACACTTTCTCTTCCTGTCTGACTGACTGACTGACTGACAGTCTCTTTGTTTCCTGTCTTATTTTCTCTTACTCCTCTGTCTGTCTGTCTGTCTGTCTGTCTGTCTGTCTGTCTGTCTGTCTGTGTGTGTTACGTGCTGCACAGGTGGAAGAGCCCGGTGACAGACGAGAACAGACTCATTTATCCCTATTGCAATATGCTTATCTTTTTTTTGGGGGGGGGCGGGGGTGGGAGGTTGTTTGAGAGGAATGTGGATGAAACCTCCCACCCCCACCCCCACCCCCTTCCAACCCTCGCCTAAATCAGATGGTTTTATTATTGGATCAAATCTGGAAGGAGACCTAAAGGTACACTGAGCCGCTGCGCGACTAAAGGTAGTTTTGTCTACCACGTGATTGCGCACTCACGCACACGCTCACTCACTCACTCACTCACTCACTCGGTCCTCATTATGCCCATCGTAAGTGCTTAAGGGTTTATGTAGGAGACTAAAATAGAAAGAAAGTTTGAATGATACAATTCCTGGGAGCATTAGGGGGTGGGTGTGAAGGTGGGATGACTTACATTTCAGGATGCTACAATCATGCTTAGCTTCTGTGTAGGTCATAGTCGGTAGAAACAAATCTTAAATCATTAGATGCAGAGAGAGAGAGAGAGAGAGAGAGAGAGAGAGAGGGAGGGAGAGAGAGAGAGAGAGAGAGAGCGGGCTGTTAAATGCTCACTATCTATTTTTTTCAAGTAATTAGATAAAATCAGGAAAGCCAAAATAAAATGTAAAACCGTGGGTTTTTTTCCTAATTAATTGAAAAACAGATACTGAACATTAACAGCTCTCTCTCTCTCTCTCTCTCTCTCTCTCTCTCTCTCTCTCTCTCTCAGCCAATGAGGAGTCGCTTTCGCTCTTCAGTTCGAAGGGAGTTGCACGGACTCTTGTGATTGGCCAAAAGCATTCTGGGTTAAGGTTTTCAGTCGGACTGTAGCATTGGCTCCGTTGAGCCATGTTTGTTTGTGGCCTCCGTCAATGAGGCTTTGTGACAACGAGACTCCTTATGATCGAGGATATTAATGAGCGTTGATTGAGGTGAGTTAACTAATCTGTAGTGGTTGAGAACTCCGTGAATCTAGACACGTCAGAAGCATAGTTTTGTGGTCACACACAAGTGGTGATTCGTTCTAGTCAGAGGTGTGTGAGTTCCGTGAGAGACTTGTCAATGTTGCTCTCCAAAGGCCTCTGGTGAGGAATTTGATCCCAGTATGAGAGGATGTGACAGCGTGTTCCGCTGAAGGACACTGACTTTCTTGTGGTTTATATTAAACGACCTGCTTTTGCTATAGATAAATGCCAGAGCTGAGGAGGATCCCGAGACCAGGCCAGAGAAGGAGAGTGCCAGAGTAGTCTGGGTCAAGTTTGGCATTCAGTCATGAGTTTTGCATCGCCGGTTATGTTGAATTTCAACTTGGTAATGCTAAGTACTAGCTCCGCGCCTGTTTTTACCTTGGAAACTGTTTCTTTCTACACTTTTAGGGCTTCTGATACTGGCGGTGAGTTGTTTGTTGTCGGCCAACTGTTATTTGCCCCCTAACTCTACTCAACAGTAAAGGGGGACTGTGGGAATTCGGGGTTTTCGGTGGGGGAGAGCACAGACTTAGAGCGGTCATGTTTACGTTAAGGAGGCGCCCTCTGGAGGGGAAAAACGAGGGGGAGCCATTCGCCAACAGGAGGGGGTTAAATGCATTTGGCCGTGTTTAGTACTGGCATCGGGGGGGTTGGAATGTCCCTTCGCCGTGTTTAGTACTGGCCCGGGGGTTACCCATACCTTAACAAGTTATTGCACTTGCCGGCCGGGATATGAACCGTTCGAAACAGACGTAGCTGTGCTCTGTCTTGTGAAGATCGCGTAGGAAACCACTTGCTGAATGGACTTCCGATGTTAGTTACAGGTTAATTGCATTCGTGCGACAAAAATTGAAGATAAATCCATAATTAGCAGCCAAAAAACTGTAGAGAAAGTCAAGTTAGAATGAAATCGCGGCCGCGGAGCCACTACATAGATCTACCTTCAACTTGAAGAGCGGTGCTTTGGTGCCGTATGAATGGAATCAGATGGTTTTGAGTGAAGTTCATAACTTGTTAGGCTAAATTGATCAGGTCTTGCAAGCAGAAAATCCTTAGGCAATGGCGATTTTGCTTCCTAGACTCTATTGGGTTGTGGTGCCTTATGATAACCTGTTGCATTCAGGCATCCCGCAATGTCCTCTGTAATTTGCTTGAGAGGAGGAACGGCAGGCAGCGTAGAGGAAGGGCCATTCTATTTAAACTGAACTCGTACTCAGGCAATATGCTTTGTGCCCTCAAAACTCCACTGACGTAATGATGATTGGTCATTATTGTGAACCTCAGTTTTAGAAAGATTTTGGAGTCAGGGGGAGGCGTATTGCATACAGTAGGTCAGAGTTTAAGAACCATTTTACCCTCATCATAAACTTTTTGGATATTTCAACGCAGCGTTTCAAGACCAGTTTCTAGATATACCAACTGCGCCAGTCCTTCAAAATGTCAGAATCTCTGAAAACTCTGTAATAAGAGTCTGTGAGCTTCCTTCATAAAGGTCACTTGTTGCCGTTACTCAATGAAGAAGATGGCCTTGTGGCAGCGCTGAACCTTGTCCGTAGGAGCAGCCCCTAAGTGTTAAAAGGATCTTTGCTTATGCAAAGGAAATAAGAAGGGCGGGATTCTCATTCCTTTGCAGAGTCCTCCTGCCCCTCCGCTGAAAAGGCAGCGAAAAGACAGCGATAACGTGGAAGTGGGAGAGAGTGACGCCAGGCGTAAAGGCAAGTTCTCATTTGCAAGTGATTTCTGTAGTGAGCAGATCCATTCTCAGTCGAGGTGGTATCACAAGTTCAAGATGGATACTTAAAGCAAAAGAAAGCAAAAATCGTGAGCTTTATATTTTATTGGCCAAAAATTTTTGGAAGTCTGAATGCTGTTGAGTCATGATGTGACTAGGTTTTTGCAGTTTTCAAGGTTATTATTATTATTATTATTATTATTATTATTATTATTATTATTATTATTATTATTATTATTATTATTATTATTATTCGGAAGATGAAACCGTTTCATATGGAACAAGCCCACGAAAGGGGCATTGACTTCAAATAAAAGCTTCCAAAGAATATTAAGGCGTTCATTAGGGAGAAGTAAGGAGTGACAAAGGGAAAGACAGAAAGAAGAGATCCCACTTATCAATAAAGAAAAAAATAATAGATAAAAATGTATTAAAATGGAAGGAGAGCAGTATTAGGGTAGTAATGCGTTGCATCTTCGCTTGAACTTCTGAAGTAGTTCCAATTGCATGACTTCCTATTCAAGGCAGTGATGGAAGGAAGCAGGTCATTTGGAAACAAGCATGCTTCAAGGCTATATCCCGGAATCCGGTGGGTGGGGGATGGAGGGGAGGGGAGGGGGGTGGAGAAACGTCTGCTGGAAGTCTCGTAAAAATCTGGATGGTTTTTGAAAATTCTGGCCGCAGTTCCAAAGAATAGCTTCCTTGTTTGAACGGCTGTTCGAAATACGGACTTCTTTCTACTGTGACAAGTTGAAATTGACATGACTTGACTCTGTACAGATTATTGCCATGCTTATGAATGAGGGCATCGCCAGTCTTGAGGCAGAAGAAAGGTTTTGAATGAAATTTTCTTCGGCGGGATATAATGACCGAACATAAAAGTCGATACCATGTAAATGGAAAGGAAACGTACGGAGTTTCCACTTCTGTTTCAAGGCTGTTCTTCATTCAGGACTTTCAAATGAAGGAAGATAGGTGTGTGTGTGTGTCACTGTGGAGGGAAGCATTGAGACTAACCATGGCACAGCAGAGCTCCTCTTAATCCCCAGAGACTGAGGGCCGTACGGACGACGGACACACACTGAGACCTCATGACAGCGTGTACGTTTCCTGGCAGTTACTATCACTCGTTTTTCTTTCTTCTTTTAATATTTTGAAGCATTTTTTAGTTCATACTTAATTTCCATTCGTAATTTTAATTTCAGTTCGTACCAGATAAGTTCATTCTGTAATCCCTTTCCTTCACTGTCAGGTTTTCAATTCCAGCTGCAAATTTTTCACGGTCAAAACAGGCTGTGTTATTCCATGAGAGAGAGAGAGAGAGAGAGAGAGAGAGAGAGAGAGAGAGAGAGAGAGAGAGAGAGAGAGAGAGAGAGAAAAGCGTAGTCACTTTTGCTGACGCCGAGGAGCGCCACAGTGAATTGTTTTAGATGTAAAGTAATCAGAAATAGCAACCCAGTAATGAAATGTTGTTCTAAGATTCTAAGGTGTCTAATCTCCCAATTTTTGGAAAGGTTTATCCAGATTTTCAACCAAATGAGCCGTTGATGAGGACAAGACCCACAGCACTTCCTTTCCTGACGATTCCAAGTCGTTCATTCTTTTGACTTTCCGGAGAATTTCGACCACTGGTCCCATTTGGTCTCTTGACCTGATGCGATTTCCTCGCTCCACGCTTCACAGGGCTGCTCCTCATCGTCTGAATTCTTTGTAGATATTTCCGGAGAGCGGTCGGCGCATTCTTGGGTAACTGGGACTTTGACGAAATAACTGAACTGAAGGCATTCTTTCCCAAATAAATCCTGAACCTGGTAATTCCTAGGAGATACTGAACCTGTATTACGGTACAGTGTATCATAGATCCATCTTTTGCGTTATATTGTAAGAACCGAATCGACTGTGAGCATGCTCAGTCGTTATGAGTTCAATTTCTGTGACAGAAGCGCCACAGAGACTTGGTTCTGGCAATAAATGTCTAAGTTAAGTATACCTTAGTTTTGCCAGACCAACAGTAAACAATCTGAAACGTGAATAAACAGAGAGAGAGAGAGAGAGAGAGAGAGAGAGAGAGAGAGATAGATATTGTAAATGCGCAGTATCTATTTGTTCAAGTAATTAAGTAAAAAAACCACGAAATGTAAAGTGAAATGTAAAACCGTTTTTTTTAATTACTTGAAATTGACGGTGACATTGACGGGAGGGGAAGGGGGTGGGGTCTTTTATTTGAGTCTGTCTGCCAGTGAACAGAAAAAGTATAATTACTATTCACATGAGCATTGTCGCTGTCTAGAATGCAACGCAATTTTCATTCACTTTCGGGAAAAGGGACAGAATGGAACGACAACAGTGACGAACAGCCTATCTGCTGAAGGGACTATTTTTCCACTCGATGAAAGATTGCATCTGGCCTTCTTTGACTTCCGGAGACCAGAGAGTGACCGAGTGTGACACCTCCTTCCCCTTCTGTTGGGGGGTGGGGGAGGGTTTCCACTTCGTCTTGGGAAACAATGTGTTGGGTAATTAATGAAAGACCCAGAGCTGTTTTAGCCGGCAGTCTTTTGTTCTTTCGAATATTTCTCGAGTTCTTTTTGCTGACTCTGGTCACCCAGGGAGCTGCTTCATCGCAGAGTCAAGGTCCTCGAAATGTACTGTACCAGTTTATGCCCCCTGAATTAAGTCCCTATATATATATATATATATATATATATATATATATATATATATATATATATATATATATATATATATATATATATATATATGTCTTCCTTAATCCCTAAATGAGGTATACATATATATATATATATATATATATATATATATATATATATATATATATATATATATATATATATATATATATATATGTCTTCCTTAATCCCTAAATGAGGCTTCGTCAGACTTGGTTCGATCGACCTCATCGACGAACAGAACTATATTTTATGCTGTGAGAATATTAAAGCTCTCGCAGATGTGTACAAGGATCTCTCTCTCTCTCTCTCTCTCTCTCTCTCTCTCTCCTCTCTCTCCTCTCTCTCTCTCTCTCTCTCAAGGACTTTTTAGTCTGTTGAGGATAACCAGAGGCTGTTATGATAATTTCAGCGTCGTTTTTAACAGCGTTGCTGCAGTCATCCCCCTAAAGATAAGAAGTGAACAGTCAGTATTGAGAGAGTGTTCATAGTTAACCACCAGTCCTGTTATTAGTGAGGCTGGAGCGCTTCCTGTGATTTCGATAAGAGCCTTGCTTATTTATCACCTTGTTTGTTGCTGCATGTGTTGGTGTTTGTTAGTGTTGCCGTGTGTAAGCGCGCCCTGCCTGCTGCTGCCTGTCTCTATCCCTGTCCGTCCGTCCCGTTCCTCTTCCATCAGCCTGCTCCCTCCACTAATACAACAGGAGGAGATGATTCGATGGTTCCTTGTGGGCGGCTGTGGTGAAGTGTTTTCGCGAGGCGATGTGGGCGTCTCATTCACACGTCAGCTTTATGGGCATGTTGTTTTTTTTCCAGGCTTATGGTGTCTTGAGGAATGCAGTCATCTTATGCTGCTGCAGTTTTCCCTTGCTGAGGAACAGAACAGAACAGAACAGAACAGAACAGGGCAGATTTGAACATTTTTCAGTCAGGTTTAGCTCCAAGTTTATTTTTTCTGTGGTCTTTAGATCATTGTCGTTCGTTTACCGAGTGAGGACGAAGGCGCCCATATTTATATGTATGTATGTGTGTGTTTGTGTGTGTGTGTGGGTGGGTGTGTATTATACTTTTCATATCCTTTTATCTTGGGAAATCTATCATGTGATTTTACGTATAATTCTCAATCCAAGCACATTGTATTTTTATTTACTGATTAGCATTTTAGCGGGTGTGTGTTTGCTGAGAAGGTTGTCATATTTTGTTTGTTTCCCTTATAATAAGGACTGCTTTATTTGCAGGGCGATGCAGAAGAGCCCCGTCTGAAGACCTGCCCCCCTCAGGCTTACATCAAGACCCCTGGGAAGGGAAGGACTGCTCTCTCTCTCTCTCAGGAAGGTTGTCAAAAATAAGGTAGGTGCCACCCTTATCGTTTTTATTTTTTTTCCCATTCTGTTCTGAAATATCTGCTTTTGCGCTTGCTGCTCTGATAACCCAGTCTTGTGTGTATTATGTTTGCTCTTCTTTGTGTATTTGGAGGTGTCTGTCTTTCACATTATTATTTAATCTAAATATTTTCGTTTTAGATTACTGATGCCTACAGTGGAAGTTGCACATCTCTCCGGCAACCATCCCGTCGCTCAACAAGAAAGTTGCCTAAAGTGACCCTTCCTGTGGCTGGTTTTTCACCTTTTTTCCTTCATTTGTATATATACCAAGAGGTCTGCTGCTCACTTGCTTTGAGACACACAAGCATGAAATGCTGTTGCTCTTTTGCATTGGGGCACACAGGTAAGAATCAGGTGGCTCAGTTCAGTTTTTTGTAGAATGACGATACAGTTGGCAGTGAAGGTGCCTCCCTGTCCCACGCTCCTCATAACTTCTGGTGCCACATCTTGGAAGAACACAAGACATCCGTGATGGTATCTAGTAATTTAGGGAGAAACTTGATGTCTTCATTACTTTTGCCAAAGGAGTATTTTTTGTTTGTTTTTGCTTGTTTGCTCATCTGTTGGTTCACAAGATGACTAAAAATGAGTAGATTTTTGTGGTAATATTTCCAGTTGGTTGGCCTCGTTGTTTGCATCAAATGTTGGATTCTGTGAGAGATAGGAAAGACCTTCTGAGGAGAAGGGACCTCTTGTGGGGGTCAACTTGACCAGAGGGTCTTAAAAGCAGCGCGTCTCCTCCTCCTCCTCCTCCTCCTCTTCCTCCTCCTCCTCCTCCTCCTCCTCCTCCTCCTCTCCTCCTCCTCCTCCTCCTCGGCCACAGACACAGTCTTGGTTTTCTGCCTGGTGGTTTTCACGAGTTTTCTGTAGGGAGTCATGGCGGCGGGGGGCTGCCCTGACCAGCAGCCTCTCCAGTTGTCGTCACTTTCCACTGAAAGCCAAATATTTTTGGCTGGTCTCGGGAGTCTCCCTGGGAATAACCTGGAGGTCTCTTTAGGCTGCCATAATAATGATGGTGATTGTCAAGATTAGAAATGATGATGACTTTGGTTTCAAATTTTGACTGGTGGTGGCTGGGTTTTTGTTAATTAGGCTGCCATTACGCAAATAGCAAGTTGATCCCGTATGTACCCAGGTGAGGACATGAACAAGTTTTAAAGGTACATAGTGCAGTGACTGGTAGTTACCACCTTTGTTCTATAATGATATCGCAGAGCATTGCTGTAATATTTCTCTCTCTCTCTCTCTCTCTCACTCTCTCGGCAGTTTCATTATAATTGTGTTGATTTTGATTTGCAGTTTTAAACAAAGTGGTGCGCTTGAATTTCCTGATACTTACAGGAGCGTCTGTAATTTCTTTTCAGAATTCAGTGCACCCCTTCCACAGATGACTGAATGGAATTATTTTAGGTTAAAGTTTGAGTGAATCTTTGAGGCTGATTATCATCATCAGTTGTCTGGAGGAGTGATTTCAGAAGCATTTTCATGAAATTTAGGAGCTTCATTTAATGCGAGTTTTGTATTATAAACCAGCTTATTTCGACATTCTGGTTGATGAATGAATATTATCATATTCTCTCTCTCTCTTTCTCTCTCTCTCTCTCTCTCTCTCTCTCTCTCTCTCTCTCTCTCTCTCTCTCTCTCTCTCTCTCTCTCTCAATGGAATTGAAACGTTATAACAACACAGTAGAGGATTTTTGTTTTGAAGCAAAACTGCTCGTAGGGCCAAGTGTGCGTTTCACAGCTTAAGACCCCCGTGTGGGCGGGTGGATAGTTCCATCAATGCACCCCATGCGGTGCACTGTAGGCATTACTTAGGTTCTATGCAGCATCCCCTTTCATCCTTTTACTGTGCCTCCGTTCATATTCTCTTCCTTCCATCTTACTTTCCACCCACTCCTGACAATTGTTTGACAGTGCAACTGCAAAAGGCTTCCTTCTCCTGTTACACCTTTCAGACCTTTTTCCTGTCAATTTCATTTTCAGCGCTGAGTGACCTCATAAGTCCCAGCGCTTGGCCTTTGGCCTAAATTCTATATTGCATTCCATATCCCACAGCTTACGGCGTCACAGAAGTATCTGTGGACGCAGTACAAGATTCTCTTTCGGTATCTGAGAGGAAATCACCAGATGAGTCGTTTTTATATAGGAGCTCATTCGCTGTTGTTCTCTCACAAGATGTGAGAAGCTGAAGTGATGCTTCCACATATGCCTAATTAGTTGGTGTTTTAGGAAGCGTGCGCTCTCTGTCAAGATGTCACAAAAACTAATGATGCCGTGGGTAGGTTCAGGATGCGATGAAGGAAATATAATCCTTCTAACAGCAGCCAGATCTACTAACTGTTCAAAATTAAAACCGACTTTTTCTGGTGATTGTCAAGGTGTTCGTGGCAGCAGCTGACAGATTCAGATGACAAGTAATGTGTAATCGTATTCACCTCTCATGGTTCCTTGTTTGAAATTCAAAGGTTTAGTGGATTCTGCATGTTAATACTGCTCTCTCTCTCTCTCTCTCTCTCTCTCTCTCTCTCTCTCTCTCTCTCTCTCTCTCTCTCTCTCTCTCGTCGGCGCTTCCAGGAGGTTGACTAAGTTGTTCAAGGACCTGTCAATCACTTGGCTTCCTTATTTATTTTGAAGGGTTTCTCTTTCTCCATCCTTTGTTCCACACTTTGTCTTGGTACGCTTATTATTCTGAGGAGAAAATAATAATACCTTTTTCCTCGAAGTTCCTAACTTACTGAATAGGTATTAAGCTTCTTCTGTTACTCAGCACTGACAGGAATCATTTTGAACAGCGGTGTGAGTGGAATTTCTCTTATGGGTCGATTTTCGGTTTGAATAATTTGGGAAGAAAAAGAAATGTCATATATATGTGGGGTCATTTCTCCAGATGCCAATCATTGCGATCATCTTGCAACCGACAAAGAAACGGTTTTCTTTGCACTCTTTAGTAAAACACCCATTCAGTGGTGCTTGTGCCATTTATGAAACGGGAAAAGGTCAATTTCTGTAAAGTAGACAGATTTTAATTTTGTATTATAAATGCCATTGGACATAAATGTCACATGGGCAGTCGTCCATCCACTGGGGCTTACTCTGGTACTGACCTAACCAGGTGCTGCTCTTTCTAATCGAGATAACTCTCTCTCTCTCTCTCTCTCTCTCTCTCTCCTCTCTCTCTCTCTCTCTCTCTCTCTCTCGGGACACACACACACACGCATCATCATCAACAATGTGTGTGCATCACAGATGGTGTTTGTGAGTTAGCGAGATAGTTGATGTTTCTTTAGGCACAGCACACACATTTATTCACTGGTCACTTTCCTCAGGTTAATTTTCACTGCCCGAGAAGAAGCAATGGTCAGGACCACCATTACTGAAGCAGCAGTGACTGCCTCTCACGCGATTTAAACCCGATAAAGAAAGATTGTTGGTGCAGGGGTTCCTTCTGATTAAAAGCTTTGATATTTACACTGCTACCTCTTGACGCCGCATCCGTTTTCTGGGGATGTTAGACTAAGGACAAGAATGACCTTAGGGCGTGTTCAAAGCAAAACAGGTAATACAGTCGAGTGACTTTCATTTAAAGGAACAATGCTCTTTGATTTATTCAGGATGAAATGCATCTGTACATGTTACTGGAATCTTTTTAAGCCCTTTGTTGGCCGAGTTGGTTGAGCTCTCAGACCGTCATTCGATGGGCGGAGTTCGATTCCCGCCGCCGGCTGATGAAGAGTTAGAGGAATTTATTTCTGGTGATAGAAATTCATTTCTCGCTATAATGTGGTTCGGATTCCACAATAAGCTGTAGGTCCCGTTGCTAAGTAACCAGTTGGTTCTTAGCACTCGTAAAATAAGTGTAATCCTTCGGGGCCAGCCCTAGGAGAGCTGTTAATCAGCTCAGTGGTCTGGGTAAAACTAAGCTATACTTACTTTTCTCCTCTCTCTCTCTCTCTCTCTCCTCTCTCTCTCTCTCTCTCTTCTCTCTCTCTCTCTCTCTCAACAAGAATTTCTTCCGTGAGAACTGAATGATTTTGGCTTGTCCAAGAGTTACCAAGTTTCCATTATGTCATAATTGTGGTTTTATTCCTTTTTTTTTTTATTAAGCTGAGGCAAGATCGCGTCTTCTACTGAGTGGTAGATTTTCGTGGCTCGAGGTTTCATCAAGTATAAGGAATGTTTTCTGCAGCTGCTGATAATCTCGAATGAAATTGGCATAAAAAAAAAAAGTGAATCTTGAATAATAAACGAGAATCAAGTTCGGGAAGTTTTATGGTTTAAACTTGACTCAAAATGATTTTGTCATACACTGGATATTTCCTGATTCTTAATCGACCTTTTTGTAGCGTTTTTTTTTTTACAAAGACCTGACTCGAATCTGAATCTCTCTCTCTCTCTCTCTCTCTCTCTCTCTCTCTCTCTCTCTCTCTCTCTCTCTCCTCTCTCTCTCGGCAGGGAGACCATATTAGCTTGCACTGTTCTGGTGTGGGAGGCGAAGGCTCATGATTAGGCCTAAAAGAAGGTAAATTGGTCTTGTTTCAGGTGTCAGGAATTGGAACGTCCATTTCGCTTCGTTAAAGACTTTAAGCCACGTCTGTAAAATGTAGAGGAGGTTTCAGTGACTGAAAAGCTCGTCTCTGCTAACAGAAATGAACCTGTTCATTCATCATGATTACTCATTGCGCTTTGTAATCAATTTCTCATAACAATCCAGTTGAAATATGGAATTAAAAACCTGCAAACGAAGATAAAAGTAACTCTCCTCTCTCTCTCTCTCTCTCTCTCTCTCTCTCTCTCTCTCTCTCTCTCTCTCTCTCTCTCTCTCTCTCGCTACAGAATTGTGGACTGTGCTCACTGGAGAGTGCCAGCTCATTTGTTGTAAATGAGGAGAACTGACACGATTTTGTTGAGGTTGTACTTCTGTACCATTTCCCGTATTGGACAGCAGAGACCAGAGAAGAGAGAACTGCTTATGATGGATTGGTTTTAGGAGCAAAGAATCATCCCTGTGGTCTTTCGCGTGCACTTGTTGCTATGTATTCATCCTGGTGGCCTCTTGATCCGTTAAAGTCTTGGTGAATCATAGGCCTATGTCTCACATGGTGACAGGCCAGTTATTTCTCTAAAGTCGTCTTTAATTTGTTCTTTGTGGAGGTAGGCTTTCTCAGAATAATAATAATGATACTATCTGGAGCAGAGGAGAGTGGTCACGTAGACGCTTTTCTTGCTTTGATGCTTCTTGTTTCACTGTTTTTCATCATGATTTGTTAAACAGTAGAGCTCCACTATTTATAAAAAAGCGTTATGTAAAGTTAACATGTGCTCAGCTCTCCCTGGAGAGCTTAGTTGGTAAAATGAGCTACCGTTATTTTCTCTTTCCCTTCTGTTTCCTTGTTTAGAATTGACTTGCTCGGTTGGAGGCTGTCAGGCCTCATTGTAACCCATGGTGGTTAGACCCTGAGTGGGGAAAGAGCTGTGAAGTCTTGGATGACTGAAAAGGAAATCCAATTGAACTCTGACATTTGTAACAAGTAGAGCTGGGGATGATAATATCATTGAAATCTGACTTGGCCTTGAGATGAAGAGGCTCGCTGCTGCTGCTTCTCATTTGCAAGACAAAGCAGGAAATAGAGGGTCTCCAGTGAGACTCAGAGGAATCAATTCTAAGGGTTTATTTACATAAAGAATATGTCAAAATTAAGCATAGTTAATTTACAAGGGACTCGCAGTTCATTAATGATGATTTGATGGGGAAACATAATTAATTATAGCTAAAATGACACGGGAAAATTAGATCCGGCTCTAAATGGGTTCAGGGAATGGTATCCCAAAACCAGCAAAATTATCTGTGGAGGCCGCAACGGGAGCTTGAATATAGCAACTTGGCGTACTGGTAACGGGAATGCGAATGCAGATCGATTGCACACGTGAAATAGCAGCTCATGAAAATGCCGACAGAGCTTCATTGATTATCAACAACATGCTGGACTACCAAGTAAATGAACAAAGTCTAAGGCTGGAGGAGCCACTTAAATTCACTTACTGAATTCAGCAAAGGTAACTCATGAAGCAAAGGGAAATTTAATCACTTATTGTCAATCTAAAAAGAATTCCAAAGGAAGGAAATTTGAAATCGAAATACGAGAGAATGATAGAAATTTGCCCGATCAAAATCCCCTTCCCTATCCAGACATACCTCTTGACTTAAGATCTACTCTCATAATTAGAGAGGAAGGATGAATCCCACAGCACTTGTGTGACTGCCCCCCCCCCCCTCACTGCAGTCGGAATTCGGGGCAAGTTATCTTCGTAGGAAAAGGGGGGCCGCTCCACAAAGGGGGAATGCTACCCCACTGCCAGGGAGATGTTCCTTGATTGATGTCAGTCACTCTCGCCAACGTCTCTCTCCCGGCTTCCCTCTCTCAGGGTCACGTGACTGAGCTGGTGGTCGGTTCGACCTCGTCCTCACTGGTTGATCTGGAGGAGGATTTTGGCTAGAAAATACCCTCTGACTCCTTCGGTTTTGTTGGTGGCTCATTTTATCTAAAAGATGGTTTATTTCAAATGGCAGAAGGTCTGAATTCATAACATATTTCTAACTATGGGTAAAGCACTCTGGGGAACTCGCTTCTTTTTAGGGATTGAGTGAAGTTATGAACAAGATAATGAAGAGCTTCATTCCTACAGCGCTCGGTGAAGAGTCTTCCTCTTGTCGGCCTCCAGTGATCAGTTTCTGCAGTATTAGTTTCTCTACAGGCAATGATGTTTGGTTTGCATTTTAGGCCTATTTCCAGCCACAAGTTCAGATCTACTGGCCACAGCACTTTGCTTCTTTTATTTTTTACAACTGACATGATCAAATACGTGAGAGTGGGCAGCAACCCCAGTATTTTAACTCTCTCTCTCTCTCTCTCTCCTCTCTCTCTCTCTCTCTCTCTCTCTCTCTCTCTCTCTCTCTCTCTCTCTCTATTAGAGAAATTTATTTCTGGTGATAGAAATTCATTTCTCGCTATAATGTGGTTCGGATTCCACAATAAGCTGTAGGTCCCGTTGCTAGGGTAACCAATTGGTTCTTAGCCACGTAAAAATAAGTCTAATCCTTCGGGCCAGCCCTCTCTAGGAGAGCTGTCAATCAGCTCAGTGGTCTGGTTAAACTAAGATATACTTTTTTCCCCCATCTCTCTCTCTCTCTCTCTCTCTCTCTCCTCTCTCTCTCTCTCTCTCTCTCTCTCTCTCTCTCTCTCTCTTTGTGCCGAAGAATATGAAATAAAATTTATTTTGTACAATTTCCGAACTTTACAATTTCTTCGTGGATTCCATTCCTTTTTATTAAAACGGGTTGTCTATTCGTTTGCGCGCAGAACTATTGGCAGCATCCCAAAAGTGGTTTGGCCCCAGTGGGAAGAGGGTTCGAAACCGCCCATTACCATCCCCCCCCCCCCCATCTATTTAGGAATCGAGTCTGGGCTCTTCTTGTGTACCGTGAAGGGAGAGAGAGAGAGAGAGAGAGAGAGAGAGAGAGAGAGAGAGAGAGAGAGAGAGAGAGAGAGAAAGTGCGCTCTTCCCAGTTTCCATCGAAGAGCAGACGTGTTTTTCCGAACTGGGTAACGGTTTGGAAAGTTTTGTTTTAGGAAATCAAGGTAGATTGATTTTTTCTAATATAGGTAAACATTCCGAGAGATTTTGATCTTAAAATTTGATGCATAGACCACAAATTCGTTTGTAGGTCTACCCTTTTTATGAGCTGTACTGTCAATAAATGCAGGAAGAGGGAACTTTTTGCATGTAGGGTTCTACACGTGGTGGGGGTTGGATCTTTGTCTATGGGAAAGGTTTGGCAATTGACTTTTCTATTTGCAGTTACAAATATAAACTTCTGAGAGGCAATCTTTGAAAAGTGAGCATGATTTTATTTACATGAACCCAAAGTTCCTTCTTGAACCCTGGGTGATAGTTAAACGTCTCTCTCTCTCTCTCTCTCTCTCTCTCTCTCTCTCTCTCTCTCTCTCTCTCTCTCTCTCTCTCCTCTCTCTCTTCTCTCTCTCTTTCTCCATTACTTCCTTTGAGCCCGCGAGGCAATGTGTGTGGGTGTGTGTGTGTGTGTATGTATCACAGAATAGGTTTGTGTGAGAGCTGGATTCAGCACACTGTTTCACTGAAGACTTTCATACAGTATCCCCCAGGGAGGGCGGCAGTGCTGTCAGTGCACCTCACGCGGTGCACTGTAGGCATTACTAAAGGTTGCTTGCAGCGTCCTTTCGGCCCCTATAAGCTGCAGTCACCTTTTGCCTTTTACTTGACCTCCTATCTGCTTCCTTACCCTCAATCTTGCTGTCCAACCACTCCAACTCCCTCTTCTTCGAAGCAGTGAAGGGCTGAGATCACCCCATTGCATCGTTGGGCTTATCGCCGAATGTGCATAATGCAGCAGTCAAGGGAAATGTTTTGCCTCGCTGTCGAACTTCTCCAAAGTTCCAGAGGTCCTCCTTTATTCCCCCTCACACCTTTGGAGGACTGTGGAACAGCCTCCCTCCCTACTGAGGATATTGTGTTACTGGAACTTCTAAATTTCAAGTGAAGATGCAGTGCATTACCACCCTGATACAATTCTCCTATTTTAATAATTTACTTCCATTTTTATCTAATTTATTATTTTTTTCTTTTCTAATAAGTGATCACCTTCTTTCTGTATTTCCTGTTACCTTCTGTTACTGCTTTCATGTGGACACCTTCATAATTCTTTGGAAACTTCAATTTCAAGTCAATGGCCCCTTTGGTGCACTTGTTCCATATGAATAGGGTTCGTCATCTTCTGAATAATAATAATAATAATAATAATAATAATAATAATAATAATAATAATAATAATAATAATAATAATAATAATACCACTTACTGAAGCAGCGAAACTGTTTTCCACCGTCCAATTTAAACCTGATAAAGGAGAACTTTTTAGTGCGCGATTCCTTTCAATTAAATGCTTTGTTGATTACACTGCTGCTTCGTGACTTTACACCCCGTCTTCTCTCTCTCTCTCTCTCTCTCTCTCTCTCTCTCTCTCTGTTTGTCTCTCCTTTTTCCTGTGTTATTAGCTGCTATTCCGACGGGCCCAATCTATGCAGGCGTCACTGTGACATTTCCTGTTGAAGCCGAAGCTGCATTCTCTGGAATGACATTATAACAATGAGGTTTACATCATTATAACACCTTGTGAAGTGTCGCTTCATTATATGGATTGACACCAACGGGACGAGGCGTGGTCTTGTCTCTGAGTGTGTCTGGCAGTGAACAAAAAAAGTATGTTTTCACACAAGCGTTGTCACTGTTTAAAATACAACGCCATTTTCATTCATTTTCGGTGAATGACAGCATTGATGAACAGCCTTTCTGCTTCAGGGGCTGTTTTTTTCCACTCGATGAATTGTGAATGTTGCAGACGGCGTTTGTTGACTTCAGTTAATCAGTTCCTTTCGCTGAGTATGGTTCCTGAGTGAGAACAAGCGCCACCCCCCCCCACCCCCCCCCAAAAAAAAAGGAAACCAGTTACTTCCGACGCCGCAACCAGTTGGATTGCCATTGACGCACTGGCTTCTTGAGAACCTCCCACAACCAGGATTAATAGAGCACAGGGTTAGACAATCCGGTGTTTCTACGCATGTTTGTGACGTCACTGGTATGCACCGTAGAAGAAAACCAGGAAAACAAAGAAATGAAGGGCCACTATGGTCATTGTTTGCCCACACACATTCTCTCTCTCTCTCTCTCTCTCTCTCTCTCTTGCTCTCTCTCTCTCTCTCTTTCACAACCTTATGTGAGAGAGGTCCCCGTCAATCTCTAGGTACTGCTGAATTAAAGGATTGATATAATCCTGAATTAAAGGATTGATATAATCCTCCATGTGTCTTTTTATTGCTATTTGGGTAATGCAGTAGGCCTAACCGTGTAAATCCGGATCAGGCGTGTCTTTGATTAATATATGTACATACATATTTACATACACACAGACATATATATATATATATATATATATATATATATATATATATATAATATAATATATATATATATATATATATATATATATTTATATATTTTATATGTATATATATACATATATTATATATATATATATTTACTTTAATGAGTCTTAACTATCATTAGCAACCCACATCATTCGACGTAAAAAAAAAAGATAAGAAAATCCTGTTTAAATTTTGTGCTATATATTAATCCTGGGACTGACCAGGTGAAGAGCGCCTTAATCCGGGTTAAGAGAGCTTCCGTGTTCTTCACTCCGGTGAGGTCAAATACTGACTGATGGCTTTCCTTTACCTGAACCTCAGCCAGATGCAGCCAGACGACGATATGCGCGAGATTGTCCTTATTTTGGTCAGAAGCGGACCAACCCTGAACTCTATTAATCCTGCTCACATCGAGGTGACTGAAACTGCGGTCAGGTGCGCCGATCGCCGCGCAATTGGCTAAGCTGGTCGTGTGCCGATCAGTCGCATGACGAACTGGCTGAGAAGAGGGAGGTCTGTGACCCCGGGCTTAGGCTAAGGCCATGGCTGGTGCTGCAATGGCGGGTGACGAGCAAGTCAGCAACATTAAATCTGTACAAGAAACGGAAAAGCATCCGAGCATTTACAACTACACTTGGAATGAATATTCCAATAAAATTCTTGGGGCCTTCGATGAAGAATTTTACGTAAATTCAGACAACTGATTTCGCATCACTTGTTTGATTTTACGTAAAATTCTGAACCGAAGCTCATTGTATGTGTATTTGCTGTTCAGTATTTCTTGGGGCAGGGGCTTGGGGTGCTGAGAGGGTTGTCATAATTCTTTTATCTAATTTCCTAACAAGGCTCGTTTTATTTGCAGGTTGACGCAGAAGAGCCCTCGCCCGAAGACCCGGCCTCCCCTCCGGATTACATCAAGACCCCTGGAAAGGACTGCACTCGCGAGAAGGTTGTCAAAATAATTAAGTGTCCCTCTCATCATTTTTAATTTGTTTTCCCATTATTTCCCGAAACATCTGCTTTTGCGCTTGCCGCTCGAATAAATCAGTCTCGTGTGTATTATGTTTGCTCTTATCTGTGTACTTGGATGTGTCTGTTTTTCACATTATTATTTAATCTGAATTATTTTCTTTTTAGATTGCTGATGCCTACAGTGGAGGTTGCACAGCCCTCCGGCATCCATCCCGTCGCTCAACAAGAAGTTTGGCTGAAGTGAGTCTTCCTGCGGCTGTTTTTGACCTTTGTTCCCTCATTTACATATTTAGAAGTCTGTTGCTCACTTGCTTTGGGACAAGTGGGTATGAAATGCTGTTGCTCTTTTGCACTGGGGCACGTGGGTAAGAATTAGGTGGCTCATTCTCAGTTTTTTGTAGGAACAACGATGCAGTTACATTGAGGGGTCTCTGTCCCACGCTCGTAACTTCTGGTGACACATATTGGAAGAACACAAGACATCCGTAATAGTATGTAGTAATTCATGGAGTGACTTGATGTCTTCATTACTTTTGCCAAGGAGTATTTTTTTTTGTGTTTTTTGTTTGTTCGTCTGTTGGTTCACAAGATGACTAAAAATTAGCAGATTTTTGTGGTAATATTACCTGTTGGTTGGCCTCGTTGTTTGCATCAAATGGTTGGATTCTGTGAGAGATAGGAAAGACCTTCTGAGGAGAAAGGACCTTCTGTGGGGGTCAGCATGAACAGAGGGTCTTTAAAGCAGCGTCTCCTCCTCATTCTCCTGGTGGTTTTCACGAGTTCTCTGTAGGGAGTCATGGCGCCTGGGGCCTGTCCTCCTGACCAGCAGCCTCTCCAGTCGTCGTCACTTTCCACTTGAAGGCCAAATATTTTTGGCTGGTCTCGAGAGCCTCAGCCTGGGAATAACCTAGAAGTCTCTTTAGGCTGCCACAATAATGATGGTGATTGTCAACATTAGAAATGATGATGATTTTGGTTTCAACTTTTGACTGGTGGTGGTTTGGTTCTTGTTAATTAGGCTGCCATTACGCAAATAGCAAGTTTGATCTCTTGTGTATTCTGGTGAAGATATTCACAAGTAGCAAGTCTTGAAAGTGCTTAGTACAGTGACCTGTAGTTACTAACTTTATATTGCAATACGCTCTCTCTCTCTCTCTCTCTCTCTCTCTCTCTCTCTCTCTCTCTCTCTCTCTCTCTCTCTCTCTGCATTTTCAGATTAATGGTGTTGATTTTGGTTTGCAGCTTTAAAGTAGGGCGTCTTTTATTGTCTTTCAGAGGTAACTGACTGGAAACTTTTGAAATTATCTTTGATGGTGATTATCGACAGATTTTGCCAAGAAAGAGTCAAGTTCAAAAGCGTTTGTGTGTTGAACCAAATATTTCATCAGTTTTGTAAATGACTCAATATTGCCAGACGCCCCCCTTCCTTCTCTCTCTCTCTCTCTCTCTCTCTCTCTCTCTCTCTCTCTCTCTCTCTCTCTCTCTCTCTCTCTCTCTCTCTCTCTCTCTCTCTCTCTTCATTAATGCTTGCTTCCTCCTTCTTTTGAAGGATATCAATCTTTTTCTCCAGTAACTGTTCCACGTTTTGTCTTCGTAAACTTCTTATTATTTTAACAAGAAGCAAATAATTTTCCCTCGAAGTTGAGTGGGATTTGCATCTTACACTGCTCTAAGTTCCTCACTTACCAAATAGGTATTAGTTAAGTTTTTAATGTTAATATAATAAGCATTGACACGATTCTGTCAGCGGTAGATTCCTGGATAATCTGAGGCCAGTTTGAGGCGACTTGAATATTTCGGTGGTGAACAACAATTCTGGGTGGCGGTATAGAGGTGGAAATTCTCTTCTGGGTTGGAGTTCGGTTTGGTTCATTTTGTGATAGAATTTCGTCTATGAGGTAAGTTCTTGGGGTAGCCATCATTGCGAAGATCTTTTTCTTATGCATCCTTTGGTAAAACACACTTTCAGTGGTGCATGTGTTTGTAGATGGGGGAAAGCAGTTAATTTGCATAAAATGAGAAATTTTGCTTTTTATTCAAATGTCATTGGACACAAATGTCATGGGCAGTCGTCATCCACTGAGGGTTATTTATACTGGTGCTGACCGAGCTAGGTGTTGCTCTTTCTGATCGAGGTAACTCTCTCTCTCTCTCTCTCTCTCTCTCTCTCTCTCTCTCTCTCTCTCTCTCTCTCTCTCTCTCTCTCTCTCTCTTGGCTTTTATAGCTTTTTCATGGACGAGAAGTTATGGCTCGAATGTTCCATATAATTGTTTTCTCCAAAGAAGACTTGCATTTTTCCACAGAACTAATCTCTCTCTCTCTCTCTCTCTCTCTCTCTCTCTCTCTCTCTCTCTCTCTCTCTCTCAATACAAGTTGCTATTAGACCTCGATCTGCTAAGGAGGGCCTCGACGAGGTCACCTTTGTTTTCAGAGAGGTTATAATAATCTAGAGGTCAAATCACGTGTCACTGGTTTTGATTTTTTTTTTTTTTTTTGTGACCCTTTTTGATACACTTCTAAAGAAATGAGTTGTTTTACTCGTGCTAAGCGTCACCTCATTCTCATAGTTTTATGGAACTGTCAGGGTGTGTGTGTGTGTGTGTGTGTGTGTGTATGTAGGTCCACTTTCTGAAATCTACAGGTCAGTGGTTGTTTACCATGGAGTTCTTTCTCTCTGGCCTTCTTCCATTGTCATATATCCCATAGCCGGGTAATGCCGTCAGTGCACCTCACGCGTTGCACTGTAGGCGTTACTTAAGGATCTTTGCAACATCCCTTCGGCCCCTTGCTGCAACCTCTTTCCCTCCATTTACTGTACCTACTTTCTTATTTTCTTTCTTCCGTCTTACTGTCCACCCTCTCCTAACAATTGATTCATAGTGCAACTGCTCTGAGGTTTTCCTCCTGTTACTTAACCCTTCAAACCTTTTACTGTCAGTTTCCGTTTCAGCGCTGAATGACCTCATAGGTCCCAGAGCTTGGCCTTCGGCCTCTATTCTCAAGGCGCTTCCGTCCTTCCCTTCGTCTGCCTTTATTTTTGGAGCATTATTATTATTATCAGCCCTCTCGATGGCTCGGTTGGTAGAGCGGCAACCACAGACTTCATAGAAGCCTGTGGCGAGGGTTCAATCCCCGCAGCCGACCAGTCAGAGGCAGACACTTTGCTATCCGTGTAGACACCCCGGGATTACGTATGTAATCAACGGATAGGTTTGCTGAAAGCAAATGGGTGTTATAGACTAATACACACATAAACAAAGCCACTCCAACATCTTCTAAAAACATAACAGACACCTCACACGTCTCGAACTGTCGGCCTACCCGCCCAGTTCTCTTCGTGCTGCTGGGAGAAAAGGGAGCTGGGGATTCGGTAATACATGTACACATTCGTTACCGGGGTCTAAGCGATGTCAGGCAGGGCAGCCAATCGAGGTTACGGCCTACCCCACCGCCAGATCAAAGTCCTTCAAAGAAGGCACCGTGCTTACCCCATATAAAAAATGGGAATAAAAGCACGTTAAAAAACGAAGAAGATTGTGTGTGTGTGTGTGTGTGTGTGTGTGTGTGTTTGTGTGTTTGTTTGTTTATCAGTTTTAGTTTATAGTTTTGTAACTTCCCAGAAGTGTGTGTGGAGAACGTTAACTTTCTGCATTTAGGATTTCTTCAAACAATTAATGCAAAACATTTTTGTGTAATGGTGACTTAAGCTTGTACATTTGGGGCCACGCCCCCTTTTCAGGGGGCGATGATTAAAAGTCGTGAGAACAGGGAGGGGTCATTTAACATGACCCATCTCAAGAACTAGAGGGCCAGAAATGACCAAACTTGAGAATTTGACATAGGAATGTCAAGTTTAGGTTAAACACTTAATGCCAATGCAACATTTGGCTAGGATGAGCAGTGCGGTCCCTGGCCTCTTGCTCGTCCTTTGGTTTTGCCATCTATGCGAAAGATGGGATGGAACTGTTAGCGACAAAAAATATTAGTGGAATGTTTGGTTTTAGGTTTAGGCGTCCATTGGATTGGTCATTTTGGAAGGTTGCAATGATGATAGATTCCTGTGCTTTGTAACTCTAAACTGATTGGAGTTGGGTTTTTCAATAACTTGTCAGAATTGCCACCAAGAAATGCTCCCATCTGCATATTCGGGTTCTTTTTCACCTTGTCACTGGGTCACAATTGCCAAAGCTTGGTAGAGAGTCAATGCCTTTACGTAAGTATGTTCCACTGGGCCATGTCTAGTCTGCCATTGGAAGCGCATCCAGGTGATTAGGACACTTTGCTAGGTTTCCTTGGCGTGAATACCAAGTACCAAAGTGTACAAGATGGTTTGCAGTGCGGCAGAGGGAGAGGCTTTCTAGTATTGCATTTTTATTTAAATTCCCATGTTATTTATAATAGTCTCTTCCCTGTTGGAGGCTACGTACTGTAGCCTTTGTTCCTTAAGCGATCGCCCCATTTTTCATGCAAACTAGCCTCGTTTTCCTTTTACGTCTTTCCTGGAAGTTTGGCTGTTGGCGTTTGGAGAAAGATTCGATGTTCCATCTTTTGTAACATTAAGCTATATTGCTGTATTTGCCCTTCGGCTTCTTTATGAACGCGTGGCTGAGCGCTCTCACTCTTGCGCACCTCAGAAGGGAATTGTGTATTTGTTACGTGGTTGAACAACGCTCCGTCAAATTGCATACTTTCTTAACACGTTTGAAAAATGCAGGATCTCTCTCTCTCTCTCTCTCTCTCTCTCTCTCTCTCTGCGTCCGTCCCTTTCCCGTGAGCGTGTATTCCCGCAGTGGGCCTAATACAAGCGTTGGAGATTGTAAATTGTGTATTTTATAGCTGGTCTAATTGGCGTGTGGGGTGCATGCCACCATCTCATTGTATCTCTTCTACTACGGGTTTTCTAGTTGTTTGGGGCCGTTTCTTGCTGCCAGGAAGTCCGTTTCCGAGGTGCAAGGACAGGTAGCCTACTGGTGTCAGTTTGATGGGTTCGTCTTTGCCTTTCCCTGTGCAACGAGAGTCAGTCATGGCGGAACTAGGCCTAGTCAAGATCTAGACCTTTGGCGTGGTCGTATGAAGTTAGCAAGAACCTTGGAGCTTGGTTCCACGTCTGCGAATGGCGTCAACGATGTGTGGGAGTTGTGAAAGAGGGTCCACAACATAGAGCTCTCCTGGGCCAGGGCAGATAATGAATAACCTCGTTGTGTTGTTCACTGGAATTTGGAAGGCCTTCAGATGGTAGCGCTTGAAACTTTGGCAGCGGTAGAAATACTCGTTTGAGCCATAGACCTGAAAGGGGAGTGGAAGGTGAGGGTTGAAAGTGGGGAGGGTTAAATTTAGTGAGCTTTTCAGCCGTTAGATGAGTCGGGGAGGAAGGTGAGGAAGAGGAGGAGAGGATGAAAAGGAAAAGGCGTGAGGATTCAACAGGTGTTGACTGATTGTTTTCTGTAGCCTTCTTTGGCGGTGGAGGGCGGAGAGCTTCGTCGGTATTATAACCGGGAGGAGGAGGAGGAGAAGGAGGCTGAGGGGTGGTGGGTGTTTTCTTCCCAAAACGAGTCCTGGTGTTTATGAAAGTAGGCCTAGGCCGAGGGTAAGATGAGGTGGAATGCAGGTGATGCTGTTTCACACCGAATGTGCAGAGAGTGAATGCAGAAGTCAGCAGGGGAGTGAAATTCTAATAGAACTTCCCAGACAGTCCATCAGTAGGCCCATGTCCAAACACACTGCAAAACTTTTTCCAAAAATGCACATTTGAAAGGTCTTTTGCATCGGTGAAGCACAGCTGAAAGGAAGAAAGGAAGGAAGACATCGGGCGAGGGCTCTGACCACCTCCACAGAATGTATAAAAAATCAGTTAAGGAATTTTATGAAATACGGCTGTCTTATATCTGACCAATTCTTCCGGTATTTTAGTTTTCTGTCAGAGAAAACTATTGCGCCGGCTTTGTCTGTCCGTCCGCACTTTATTCTGTCCGCCCTCAGATCTTAAAAACTACTGAGGCTAGAGGGTTACCAAATGGTATATTGATCATCCACCCTCCAGTCATCAAACATACCAAATTGCAGCCCTCTAGCCTCCTCAGTAGTTTTTATTTTATTTCAGGTTAAAGTTAGCCATGATCGTGCGTCTGGCAACACTATAGGACAGACCACCACTGGGCCGTGGTTAAAGTTTCATGGGCCGCTGCTCATACAGAATTATACCAAGATCTCCGAAAGACAGATCTATTTTCGGTAGCCTTGATTATGCGCTGTAGCGCCTGTACATAAAACTCGACTGCGCCAAAGAAACTTCGGTACATTTTTTACTTGTTTTCTTTTACTTTTAAAAGTGTGTCTAGTTACATTGGGTCACGAACTTCATTTCTCAATGTGGACCAGTATTTGGTGGGGACCAGTATTTGGTGGAGACCTGAAAGCCTCGATATTGAAAATGCTGGGCTGAGAATCTTAGTTTTTTTCTGGTGTTAGAAACCTCACTGACGCAATAATTTAATGCATGGACATTGTGCAATATCTCCCCCCCCAACCCCCCAGCCCCGCCCCATCCGTGCTTATTGGCCACATTCGTGTCTTGTACAGTATAAATGACATGCAGTTACGATTTCATGTGAACTGTTCTCTGTTCATTCAGATGTTTAGTTTAAGTGAGTTTTATCGTAATTCTCTCTTTGCGCTTCTTTACCTCTGTTCTTGTTGTCCATAGCTGCCTCTTTTCTGCAGTCTTGCTTCCCATTCTCTCTCTCTCTCTCTCTCTCTCTCTCTTCCAAGTGGACACAATATATTTTGGAAGCTTGCTTAACAAGCCATAGCTATTTTGGCTTGTTTCTTATGATGAAGGGGCTTATGAATAATAATGATAATAATAATAGAATTCCATATGAATGGGGTTCATTTCCTGATTAATATTCAGTACAGTATATTGAATAATAATAATAATAATAATAATAATAATAATAATAATAATAATAATAATAATAATAATAATAATAATAATAATATGAAGGGAGTAGACCCTCTTTTAAACAGGTCTTATTAAAAAGGATGGCTGTATTATGCAAATTTATCTTATATAGTGTCTTTTCTATCCTCCTTATGATTCGCTTTTCAGGCTCAGCGATGTTAGTCAGTAACTGGCCGATATTCATGTTGGAAAAGGACAGTGTGCGGAATATTGGAAGTCTTTTATTAAAATATCCAATCAGAAATCGTTCCTCTGGGTTCAGGTTCTATTCTAGGTACCGTCGACATGTTTCGACCAGCTCGTTGGTCATCCTCTGGACGTGGTTGCAGAAGGTCTGAAGAAACGAGGTGCTCGGGTTGGTATATATAGGAGGGGTCTTGATCGGTGCTGAATTATGATTGGCTGCCCGCGGCATGTACCCTCGGGCGGAGCCTTCTCATCCAATTCGAAGTTCTGTTTTCGTCTTGCGTGCGAGCGGCGTTGTAGTGCTGAGGATGAAGAGAAGAATTTCGATCCTCGGATGCCGAATTTTGATTTGCTCGTACGCTATGGGGATCGCTCGGTGCATGTCTCCTGGCTGCCGTGGGGAGGAGAAAGGTTTCTTGCGTAATGTTGTGTGTTGGTTTCTCCTTCCCAATGTGCAATGCTTCCAAAAGGCGTAGGCGGCGGTGGTCGGTAATTTGGTCAATTATTTCGATGTTCGTGATTATGTCTTTTCTTGCTATTCTCTGGTTATGGACGTCCTGGCATGATTAAAGATAGCCCCCTCTTGGGCGTGGCAGGAAATCCTTTCGGAGAAACGCATGGTGGTCATACCGATGTAAGAACCGAGGCATCCTCGGATGGGGCATGAGTACCGGTATACCACGTTGGTTTTCTTCAAGGGGTCCTGCTGAGGGGGGGCTGGGTTGTTGCGCATAACCAGGCTGTTCGTCTTTCTGCTCTTGTAATAAATAACCAGATGTATATTTTTGCTGGAGTCAACAGGGCTGACATTATTCTCGATGATGTTTTTGAGGGCTCGTTCGTCGTCTTCTCTTCATCCTCAGCACTACAGCGCCACTCGTACGCAAGACGAAAACAGAACTTCGAATTGGATGAGAAGGCTCCGCCCGAGGGTACATGCCGCGGGCAGCCAATCATAATTCAGCACCGATCAAGACCCCCCCTATAAATACCAACCCGAGCACCTCGTTTCACGCAGTGCTCTCTCTGCTCCCACTGAGAGAACACCTCCCAGACCTTCCTGCTCTGCTGAGTTCCTGAGGACCTGCCTGCCGCCTCCTGCTGCTGCCGCCCTGCTCCTGCCCTGCTGCTGCTGCCGCCCTGCTCCTGCCCTGCTGCTGCTGCCGCTGCCTGCTGACCTCCCACAATGACTGGACCTTCCTTCAGATCGTCCTGCCTGCTGACGTCTCCTGCTGCCTGCTGCGCCTCCTGCCGCCCGCTGCTGCACACGAGACCAACTCCCCCCCCGCCGCCGACGCTGCCGCAGCCCCATTTGCTGTGTACTGGGGATACCTGACCGTAGGGCGCCGCCCTACCATCACTAAAAAGGCTCTGCCTTACAATTGCTGTTTTTTCAGCACAAATATAAGCAATAATTTTAAGAAAAGAATAGGCTTTACCTACTACTATCTAACATTTCCCTTACTAACAGACTCTCCTGTGAAACATCTGGTAGCCGCTGTGGTCTTAAAACTCCAGTCGAAGCAGGGCCCAAGAGTCAAAAACTTTCCACTCTCGCCGTCTGTGGCAAGTGGCATGGGGAGGTTAGGCTTGGCGCCTATAAGCCAAGTGTAGAGATAGGATAGGAATACGAAGGAGGAAAGAGTAAGTTTTAAAATAAACTGGTGCAAGTGTTTGTTTACCCTCAAAGCCCCTGACTGTAGGACTTGACTGCTGGGTCGTCTTGGTGCTCCAAGAGCAGCAAGGGGAATCCCCAGCTACAACTGCTGCAGTCAGTACATAGCTACTGATAGGATAGATAGGGCCTCCCCATCCTCATAATTATAACATTTGAATTTCAGGTTTTTTTTAACTCATATTTCTACTCCAAGTATAACTTTGTCTGGGGCCTTAGGGCTTAAAGGGTTGGACAACCCGACCAGACACTGTCTGTCTCTCCCCCCCCCACCCCGCTTCTTACGACTTGGAATGACTCTGGAAGTGGACACCCAAAAGAACCCCACCACCATGGAAACCGGAACCGGAACTGAAGAAGGACGTAGGAAAAGAACTAATGAACAGGATGAAGATGGAAACCAAGACTGGGAAACAGTACAGTCTAAAAGAACAAAAAGACAAATTAAAAGAACCACGATCAGCGAAAACGAGGAAACCAACCCAACAACATCAACTAGAACCAACCAAGCAAGGAATGAGAACCAGCCAAAACCAACTTACTTCAGGGTACTTGCAAGTAACCCCACTGAGGCTTTCAGAGCCATAGCAGACTTTGAAAGGAAGAACAAAAACCTAAAAATGCTGGCAAGACCCAATAAGCAGGGACACTGGACAATCTCAACAAGAGATCAAAAGGCCTTATCCATCCTAAGGAACACCTCGGCCATCAACCTAAAAGAACTCAAAGAAGAAGAAAGGATCAAAAAAGCAGTTTTTGTCGGCTACCCATTTGAACTACACGAAAGCCGAATAAGAGAACTGGAATATATAACTGCTGCGGAAAGGATGAAAAATAAGCAAGGCAGTCTGACAAAAACAATCCTGGTAACAGTCGTAGGAAAAATCCCAGAGAAAATAGACCTGGGAATTTTTGGAAAGTACACCAGAAAGACCTACTACCCTGAACCTCTCAGATGCTACAAATGTCAGAAATTTGGGCATCACAAGGCTCAGTGCGTATCTCAGGTTGAGATATGTGCAGTATGCAGCAAGAGGCACCCGACTGAAGAGTGCATAAACAAACATAAAGCTGGAGAACCAACCACACCCAGGTGCTCAAATTGCCACCTCAAACATACCGCTATGGCCTGGGGTTGCCCAGCAAGACTGGCTATAGTGAAGGCTGCTCTTCCAAAGGAACCAGAAGGGCAAAGAAGTAAATCTAGGGGAAGAAACCCCCCCAAACCCCAGCCCTGTAAAAGGTTCTACACGAGGGCTGAACTGGAAGAGTCCAGAAGAGATTTCAGCCGAAACAGGAAAAGAACACCGTCCAGACCAGCTACAAATACATGGCAAGCACCAAAACCTCTGCCGAGAACAATGTGGCTCAAAACGGCCGAGCTAAAGGAGAAGCTTACAAACTTCTCCACCAGCATCATCCAGAATGGCATGGACATAGAAGCCATCAAAACAGGGATAGAAGAACTTTTAAAAAGCCTTCTCAAGGGTAATTCCAAGTCCCCCTCCCCCTCTACCGCTATGCAGGAGACAGCCCCCGCGGCTGCAACAAATCCCTCCCCAACACCCTCATCCCAACCTACCACCTCCCCCCATGATCCTACACCTTCCTCATCCACCAAACCCCAAAACCCCACCCCTCTCCCCTCATCTTCATCATCTTCATCAAATACGGCAGATGATAACTCCATCACTTTTGCACCAAGAGACCCCAGGCGCTTCTTCCTAACGTACAACAATGGTGAAGATAATTAACTGGAATGCTGATGGAGTGAGGCCTAAAACAGCTACACTTATTGCAGTCTGCAAAACAGAAAATGTAGACATCATCCTACTTCAGGAAACCCGTCTAAAAACAGGAACCAAGTTTAGAATAGCTGGGTATAATGCCTATACAACTCCAGACACAACTCCAGACATAGGCACCGACAGGGGACTGGCTATTCTCATCAAGAATACAATCCCAGCAGAAAGAGTACACAATCCGATCCCCTGCGGAGAGAATGTGGAGAGCATGGCAATTAGAATAACTCTGCAAAACCAGAGACTAGACATATACAATCTCTACAGGAAAATAAATAGAGAAAGCCCAGGAGAACTACAACTGATGCAGCTCTTCGCACATGCAACTGACACACCTACAATAATATGTGGGGACTTCAATGCACATCATCCCCTACTATCTTCCCTGACAATCACTAATCAGGCAGGGGAACACATAGCTTACTCTCTGGAGGAATTTGAGGGAGTCGCACTGCTCAACACAGGGCAATCCACACATATAAGAGGAGGCAGATTAGATCTAACATTTGCCACAACGACAATCAGGCACCTTACAAGATGACAAGTGCATCCCACATTAGTCAGCGACCACTTTGCAACAATGACAGAATTGGAAATGCAACAGCTACCTCCAATACCGCCACCTCCACCAAGATGGAATCAAGACTTGGCAAACCGGGCTATTTTCAGACTAGCACTTGAAGAATGGGCAGCACAGTACACGCCCCCAGAGGATATAGACCAACTAGAAAAAGACCTAGTTGACGCCATACATAATGCAGCAAATAAAGCAATGCCAATAAAAACAGCTCAGAGGAACCACAGCTACAAAGACTCCTGGTACTACTGCCAAGAGGTAAGACAGCTGAAAACCCTATTAAACAGAGTGACAAAGATCTACAGAAGAAGAGCAACAGCTGAAAACAGAGAGTTGCTACAAACAGTCAAAAATGACGTCCATCAGAGGCTCCAGGAAATAAGAATTGAAAAATGGCTGGAATGGTGTGCTAAACTATCAGAGCACACATCCCTTTCAGAACTATGGAAATGGCTGAACAGAGTAGCCGGAAAGAAGAAGACAGCGGTAGCAACTCACCCTCAACCTCTAGAAGAAGCAGAGAGACTAGCAACGTCCTTTGCTAACAGGACAAAATCAGACAATCTCTCTCCTGAAACCAGAAGACGACAGGACCAGCTTGCACTGATCAGATGGGAAGAAGTCAACGAGGCTTGCCTCACACCATATGACACGGACACCCCTTACACATTAGAGGAACTAAGGGCAGTACACAAAACTGGCAAAGACACAGCACCAGGAGCAGACAGGATAACATACACAATGATAAGTAACATGGGTCCTGCAGGAGAAAACGCCTTCCTGAGGATCATGAACAAAACACATGCAGAGCACACAAGACCGCAGACTTGGAGGCAACAAGACACAAAGCCAATTCCAAAACCTAAAGAACCAGACAACCCAAGACCCATAGCACTGGTCTCCTGCATTGAAAAAACTGGAGAGAAAATGGTGCTCAACAGGATAACATACAAAATTGGTCCTCTGCACAAACAGCTATACGCATACCAACAAGGAGTTGGAACTACAGAGTGTCTGATGGATGTCCTCAGCTATATAAATCAAGGAAAGGCTGTAGTAGTCTTCATAGACTTTGAAAAAGCTTTCGAGCTAGCCAGTCCAGCAGCAGTACTCCACTCACTGATGAAGAAAGGAGTCAAAGGACATCTTCTAGCCTGGACAAAAAACTATGTGCTAAGAAGACAGGCAAGGGTCAAATTCCAAGGGGTGATATCCACCTTCCATGACTTGGAAAATGGCACACCACAGGGAGGTATACTAAGTCCTCTCCTATTCAATATTCTCATGGAGAACTTAGCCTCACTGCAGCTACCCGAAGGCGTAGAAATTTTCATATACACCGATGATGTGTGCATAGTCGCAAGAGGACCTGTCAGAGTGCCTAGAATGCAAAGAGCCCTAAATGAAATCAGCAAAAAATGGGAGGAACTAGGCCTCAAAATCAATATAAATAAGACAAAGGCCATGGCAGTAAAAGCACACAGACCACTCCAACCACTCACAATAGGAGCTGAACCGCTAGAGTGGGTGGACAAGTATATGTATCTGGGAATCATCCTAGACCAGCAGCTAACCTTCAGGGCCGAAATCAAATACCTAAAGGAAAGAGCAGAAGCAATAACAGCAGCAATGAGATATATGTCATCCTTGAAGGATGGTGCAAATGAACATGTACAGAAAACGTACTATATAGCCTGCACCAGGTCATTGATAGACTATGCTGCCCCCGCCCTGGTAAAGCTAACAGAGGCACAAAAGGAAACTCTGGAAGTAATACAGAACAAGGCAATGAGACTCATGCTTGGGGCACCCACATGGACAAGACTGTGCAATCTCAGGCTTGAGACTAACATGCCAAAAGTAGAAGATAGGATTGCACAGAGAAATGCCAGTACAATGGCAAAAATCTTCCTCTCAGAGAGAGACTCAATCTCCAAGACCAGAACAAAGGGAGAACTAAATAAACATCCAGAGATTCGGAGCCCGAACTCCTACGGAAAAGACCAAAGTGACAACATCAAGAGGTTAGATATGGCAGAAGCACTGCTGAACATGAGACCAGACACAGCGCAGGATGTGCAACATATCCCACCCTGGAAAAAGGATTATGCAAAATTCCATTACACACACCTTCCCAGAACGAAAGAAGACTGCTCAAGAGAGGAACTAAGAGCAGCAGCCTACGAGTCTATCAGGAACACTGAAATCCTGGGGGCCCAAACGTACTACACCGATGGCACTGTGGATCCAGAGAATAAAACTACTGGAGCAGCAGTATATTCAAACAATTTCCAAGCATGCTGGAGAACATCAAACTGTGCCTCAACAATGCAGACAGAATTGGTAGCGATAAGACAGGCACTACTGTACTCTCTGGAAAATGAGGAAGGACCTGTCATCATCCACACCGACTCCAAATCCTCCATGCAGGCCTTGCAACAAATTAGAGTTAAAGAGAACAAGGCCTTGCTGGCTGGGATCAAGTCACTGCTTTACCAGCACAGCGAAAGAGGAAGACCAGTCACTATGAACTGGATACCAAGTCACATAGGAATTCCAGGCAACGATAAAGCGGATGAACTAGCCAAGAGCACAAGGTACATTGACAGAGTGCAGATCCACATACAACCTGCACTACAATAGATCAAAAATGCCATAAAACCGCTCATGAAAGCAAACATGCTGGAAGACCTACGGGCATGGACAGATCACTCCCCGACTGCCAGATGGTACAAATGGGCAACCGACCTAGTGCCTCCCCCCATAGATAGGCACACACCGAGAAAACTAGCTGTAAGCATTCACAGACTCAGGCTAGGGTACAGAGCCTGCTGGGAAATTGTTAACCCCAGTGTCAGACCATGTGAGCACTGTGAGGAAGAAACACAGCAGCCTCTCCTACACTACCTGCTAGAATGCAGAGAGACAGCACTGCTCAGAGGCGAAGTACAAGCTGATGTAAACTCACCAGACGTGGCTAAAATAGCAGCAACACTTGCAAAGGCAATAGTCGAGGACATCGACACACATGCCCAGCTGCTAGTAAACTTACCGCCACCAAGATAGAACAAAGCAATGAGAATTCTCAAACCTCTCACTTTCTACTTTCTAGCAGAATTAAGTAATGTAATGCTAAGTATGTTCCTTATGAGGAATTTCTCTCAGAGCGGCACTGGCCCCCAACTCACTTAATATGCACTTTCATACTACCACTACAAACAAACCATGATGGCCCTCTATAACTACCACCATCATCCTTCCTCCATCCATTCCTTTCTCTACAACTAAAAATATTTCCAATCTCAAAAAAAAAAACCAAAAAAAAAAAAAAACTAACTAACTACAACTAAATATTTCCATTTTTGCAAAGGCAATAGTCGAGGACATCGACACACATGCCCAGCTGCTCGTAAACTTACCGCCACCAAGATAGAACAAAGCAATGAGAATACTCAAACTTCTCACTTTCTACTATCTAGGTGAGTCAAGTAATGTAATGTTAAGTGTTTTCCTTATAAGGAATTCTCTCAAAGCGGCACTGGCCCCAAACTCACTTAATATGTACTTTCATACTACCACTACAAACAAACCATGATGGCCCTCTATAACTACCACCATCATCCTTCCTCCATCCATTCCTTTCTCTACAACTAAAAATATTTCCAATTTAAAAAAAAAATATATATATATATATTTAAAAAAAATAAACAAATAAATAAATAAATAAATAAATAAATAAATAAATAACTAAATAAATAAAAAAAAAAGCTTAAAGAATCTTTTCAGATCACCTACGGGCCAAACAAGGGAAAGGCCCGTGCCAACACAAGAGTTGGCTTAATACAATACAACAACAACAACCTCGTTTCTTCAGACCTTCTGCAACCACGTTCAGAGGATGACCAACGAGCTGGTCGAAACATGTCGACGGTACCTATAATAGAACCTGAACCCAGACGAACGATTTCTGATTGGATATTTTAATAAAAGACTTCCAATATTCCTCACACTGTCCTTTTCCAACATGAATATCGGCCAGTTACTGACTAACATCGCTGAGCCTGAAAGCGAATCATAAGGAGGATAGAAAAGACACTATGTAAGATAAATTCGCATAATACAGCCATCCTTTTTAATAATAATAATAATAATAATAATAATAATAATAATAATAACAAGGAAGGTGTTCTAACAACCATTTTCCAATTTCAGGTGAAGAGCACCTCAGAGAAAGACAGTCAGCAGGTACTGTAGGTGTGTACTGACAAGGAGCAAAGGCAGTCAAGACTCTGGGGACTCTTAAGTGGATGGATGAATTCTTGACTAGCAGGAAATGCAGACAGACAGCTGGAGGAGCAACCGACAGAAGACGACGACCTCGGGAAGAATAATTCCTTCAGACTCTGAAGTCATGGTGAGAATGGCTGCTTATATTCTGCACTCGATTATTTTGGCGTCGCAATTCCCTTGGTGAGAGTTTCATGACTTGTATCCTTACAGGGTTTTTGCATATAAGAACATTGATGCCTCATCCCTTAGTGTAGTTCCAGATGGCACACATTTTGTGTGGTGAGGAAAATGTTTCACTAATAGTGAAACCATGTGCAAAGATCTGTTGGAAATAGTGTTTACCAGAAATCGCTGGTTAAGTATATAATATATGATAGTGTCTATTCTCACTGATTGTGTTGCAATTTTTTGACCGGCTGTAAGATGAAGATCAGCCGGAGAATCCAAAAGAGACTGGGAGCCTGTCTTAGACTGTAGATGTGATGTACTCACTCATTAGACAGATGTGTCAGGGAATAATAATAATAATAATATGCCCTTTTTTGTGTTCTCTCGCCCTCAGTTTTCAATTAAGTTTTTCTGTCAGAAAAACCCCCTGGAGAAAATCGAAGAGGGCTAAAGGCCAAGCCTGCCTGCCTGTCTCCGTCATGTCTGGAGGGGAACAGGAGAGGAAGAAGAAGAAGCAGCAGCAGCAGCTTGCTTGCCTGAAGTTGGGATTGAAGCTCTTATGATTACTTAATACTTTGTTCTATTATGAAATTTGCTGTCATTTGATTGTACATCACTCACAATCCAAGTGCATTGCGTTTGCATTTACCGTTTATTACATTTTGTAAGGTTTGTGTTTGGAGAGAGAGAGAGAGAGAGAGAGAGAGAGAGAGAGAGAGAGAGAGAGAGAGAGAGAGAGAGAGAGAGAAAAGTCATAATGTTTTCAGTTTTTAGCTAGGATTGTTGTTTCATTTTGAGGATGGTGCAGCCTTTGCTCGACGTCCCGTCATCCTTCCCGTCAAGACCCATGGAAAGGAGGGGGACTGTGCCTTCCCTCAAGACAAGAAGTTTGCCGAAAGCAACGTGAGTGTCCCTCTTATCATTTCTCATTGGTTTGGTAATCATTTTTCTGAAATGTCTGATTATGTTTGAAATTCCACAATCCAGTCTCATTGTGTGTTATGTTTCCCTCTTGTTTATTTGTATGTCTGTTGTTCTCATTCTTAAATTATTTTTTTTTTTAGGGTAATGAAGCCTTCAGTCACTTTCGTTCATAATATCGTTGAAGGCTTCCTGGAAAAGGTTCCTCGGGCACTCAGTGAGAAAATTTGCTCCAAGTAAGTGTTCCTGAGGCTGATTTTTTATAGTTTCTGTATTCTGAGAAATGTTATTCATCTGCTTTGGGAAAGATAAGAGGGAATTTTGTAGGAATTGTAAGACACTTTCTTCACATTGTCGGACCCTGTGGTCCAGTGCTCGTCACTTCCGGCGGTACATTTTGCAAGCAGTACTACACAAGAGAGACTATAAATAGGACTATAAATATGAGTGGAGTTTATGTTGCTATTGTAAGAAGGTTGGCGTCGTTGCTGGCAATAAATAATGAGATTCTGTGAGAGAGAGGAATGATGAGCATGAATTTACGTACGCGGTCATGGCACCTGCAGGGAGGAGCTGTCCTGACCGCCACCCTTTCCAAATGTCCTTACTGCTCTCCTCAGATCAAATATTTTTTACGAGCCATAGGCCTAAGCCTCAGTCTGGGAATGATCTAGAGGTCTCCTTAGGCTACCATAATGATGATGATGGTGGTAGGCATAATTATAGCGATGATAACTGTGGTTTGAACTTCTTACTGGTGATGGTTGGGTGTTTGTTCACTAGTCTCTCTTAGGTGTCTAGGTCAGCACATGAACAGGCTTTCAAGGTCCTGCAGTATACTGTAGTTGTTCCGCCTGTGATAGCGGACGGTACTTTAATCTCTCTCTCTCTCTCTCTCTCTCTCTCTCTCTCTCTCTCTCTCTCTCTCTCTCTCTGTCTTCTCGTTTCAGATTTCCGTAGAGCTGCTCAAAACCATTTTTTTTTAAACAGTGATTTAGTATATTTCCAGAGAGAGAGAGAGAGAGAGAGAGAGAGAGAGAGAGAGAGAGAGAGAGAGAGAGAGAGAGAGAGAGAGAGAGAGAGATATCCCTGTTGCAATATGTCTTTGAGGATAATTTCTTGTCAGATGAGAAGGAAATCTAGGCCGATGCACGTCTTCCGGAAGCAGGTCGAACCCGGGTGATCGAGGTGCTCATTATACTTCTGCCACCTGTTGTGCATTGCGGGTCATTTGCTCATTTGCATTTGGTGCAGATCGGACCCCTCCCTCCCTGCTGTCATGGAACAAGCTTCTTTCAAATGCACCGTCAGTTGTAAGTCATGGAGGAGGTCAGTGAGGTCAGTATTTGTATATTAATAAATAATCGATGCTGTACATGGCCATTTTGGATAGTTGACCTTTAAACGGGAGCATTTCATGCGGACGGGAAGTGGAGATTTATTTGTTAGAATCAACTGAAAGAACCCACTGACTGGGTCTCTCTCTCTCTCTCTCTCTCTCTCTCTCTCTCTCTCTCTCTCTCTCTCTCTCTCTCTCTCTCTCTCTCAGTGGGACTGGAACGTTATATCAACGCAGATGGGGTTTTGTTTATCATGTGAAGTGAAAATGGTTTGAAAGAAATCCACTTGAATTGTTAGTTGTCTTTATCTAATCTCCAGAGCATCAGTGACAGAAGCTTGTAGGCCTAAGTGTGTGTTTCACAGCCCACGCCGTCTAATGAACACCTGTGGCGTTGCTCAAAATACGTCTTCGATATCAAAGTGGAAATTATCACTTGAGTCACTTTCAATCCGGCCTCATTCTCTTTTGTACTCGTACAGAATATAAAAAGCTGAAGTCCTGTTTGCATAGGGCCTCAAGATGTGGTGCTTTAGACACCTAATGTTATCAGGCTATCACAAATGATAATTATTCAGTGGATAAATAGGTGCAGAAAACTTCGAAGAGAAATCAAATAAACCTCGTCATAGCAGCTAAATCAGACCGAGATCTGCAATTTTAATCTGCTTGAGAATAAATAAATTTCTACCCAATATACTGATCGTCGTCTTGACAGGGAAGGTGCGTGGAAGTATCTGTGGAGCCTTGATTCGTGAGACACATCCTAGGATATTTTTTTGCAGCCTTCGAGTTTCAGTTGTCATAAAAATGACGGGGATTTCTATCTATTTTTCATTGTATCCTTTTTTTTTCCTACATCTATTTTCTCTTGGACAAACTGACGACAACGTTTTGTGAAACGTTAACAAAAGCGTCATATTGTAAGCGTAGACTCATCGTGCCAGTCATTGACAGATTAAGACGACAATGTGACGTCTAGTACGATTCGCCTCCCTTGGTTCCTTATCAGTATTTCAAAGTATATATAGTGGGTTTTATATTTTAATAATGGCTTTTATCTCTCTCTCTCTCTCTCTCTCTCTCTCTCTCTCTCTCTCTCTCTCTCTCTCTCTCTCTCTCTCTCTCTCTCTCTCTCTAAGTTGCTCAAAAACTTTCAAAAGGTTGACTTGGTTGGTCTAGACCCTAGGACCTATCACTTTGGCTTCCTCGTTCGTACTTGAAGGATTTCTCTCGGTCAATCCTTTGTTCCACATTTTGTTTTGATAAATTTATTATTCTGCCAAGAAAAAAATACCTGTTCCTCGAAGTTCCTAACTTAATGGATAGGCATTAGTTAAGTATTTCTTTATTTTAATATTTTAAGTACTGACATGGTTCCAGTTCCATGGGTAGATTACTAATCTAAGGCCACAGCTTTAGGTGATTAGCAGCATATTCCGGTTGGAAAGGCTTCTCTCTCTCTCTCTCTCTCTCTCTCTCTCTCTCTCTCTCTCTCTCTCTCTCTCTCTCTCTCTCTCTCTCTCTTACTGCAGAATCGTGTAGTTGGCTGACAAAAGGTTGTTGAAAATTATAACTCGCAGAATTTTTTTTTTTGAGCTTGTACTTTAATCTAGTTCTCGTATTTGCATTGATAGATCAGAAAATAGAGGATCGCTTATGATGGATTGTTTCAGGATTAAAGAATAATTTCTACGACATTTTATCATCTTCCACGTGCACTTCTTGCTATGTATTAATCCTATGGCCTCTTTATCCTATTATATTCTTGGTGAATCATTAGGACTATGTCTCACATGGTGCCAGGGCAATTATTTCCCTAAGGACCCCTTATGGAGGCAGGCGCACTCAGGATAATAATAACACCGTCTGGTATAGATAGAGTGGTTATGTCAAACACTTTTCTGGTTTTGGTGTTTGTTTCGTCATGATTCGTTAAATAAATATCAGAGCTCTACTATTTGAAAGAAGGGCTATGTACAGTACTGTAGGCTGAACATGCGCAATGTAGGCTGAACAGTAGGCTGAACATGCGCAATGTAGGCTGAACAGTAGGCTGAACATGCGCAATGTAGGCTGAACAGTAGGCTGAACATGCGCAAAGTAGGCTGAACATGCGCAAAAGTAGGCTGAACATGCGCAGTGCTCTCTTTGGAGAGCGTTGGTGTGGAAAATGAGCTGGTGTCATGATCCCTGTCCCTTCTGTCTACTCGTTTAGAATTGACTTGCTCCATTGGAGGCAGTCGGGCCTCACTGTGACCCATGGTGGTTAGGGCCTGAGTCGGGGAAGGAAGAGCTGTGAGCTTTTGGATCACTGAAAACGAAATTGTTTTGAACTTTCACGATTCCAACTGTGGATGAATGAACTGGGAAAAATTCGTTTCTTCGTTAGGAATGAGATGAAGTTACGAATAAGATAATGAACAACTTCATTATTTTATTTATTGGAGACTCTTCACGTTGGCCAACAGTGATCAGTATTCTGTAGTAGTTAGTTTCTCCACAGGCAGTGTTACTCGGTTTGTATTTTAGGCCTACCTCCAGCCAGAACTTTGGGTCTACTGGTTGTCACAGAACTTTTTTTCCATTTAATATTTAGAGTTGACACGATCAAATACATGAGAGGTGTGGCATTGTAACTCTCTCTCTCTCTCTCTCTCTCTGCAGAAGAATCCATGAGAAAATGTGCTGTATATATTTATGTAATGTGAAGTGCTGATATTCATACTTGCTCACAGAACTAGTGCCCTTATCTAGGGTACGGGGAGAGAGAGAGAGAGAGACCACGTTTTTCGCTAACAACTGTATCTGGTGATTTAATCAGCATTTTCCGTCAAAGTTTGGAAAGTTTTCTTTAAGGTAATCAAGGTAGATTGAATTTTTTAATATAGGCAAATATCTTGAAAGATTTTGTTAATGAAATTTGGGGCATAAACCATAGTTCAGTTTTTGTAGGTCTACCCAAGTTTCAAGAGTTGATTTGTTGATAAATTAATGGTATGTAGATTCTGTACATGGTGGAAATTGGATCTTTGTTTTTAGGAAAGGTTTGCAAATAGCCTTTTGTATATGTAGTTACAAATCTAAAATTCTGAAATGCAGTCTTTGAAAACTGGGATGCTTTCCTTTATATGAAGCCAAACTTCCTCCTGGACTCTTGGGTGATAGTTAAACGTCTCTCTCTCAGAAAACGGCCTTTGGTAGCAAAAGAAAACGGCTTTGGTATCTCTCTCTCTCTCTCTCTCTCTCTCTCTCTCTCTCTCTCTCTCTCTCTCTCTCTCTCTCTCTCTCTCTCTCACACACACATAGAAAACGGCTTTTGGTAGCAACAGAAAACGGCTGGGGCTCTCCATCTGTGTGTGTGCGTGTGTGTGTGTGTGGTCATTCCAGCGACGCCAGTAGAAGGCGCGATTCATCCTCCGCCTGTCCCAGAGGGCCTCGACGAGGTAACCACCGTTTCCTGAGAGTGAAAGCAGTCTCCAGGTGGAATCTGGCACAAACGATTTGCAGGGAGCAGTTTTTAGATGTTTCTCCTTCCCCTTCCTTTCTGGTAACCTGATACATAAATGAAGATTTAGTTCGTGCCAACTCTCTTGCATGACTCCAGTTTCCTGAAGTCTGCAAATTCATAGCAGTACACCTTATCATTAATTCTTTCCTTATTGCCTCCTCCTTCCCTTGTCATAGAGTTATCGTCTCATCGATTATGAAATTCCATCTTCCATTATAGGCCACTGTCGTAATATACTTTTCCGCGCCAGTTTCAATCCCTTGACGGGGTATAAAGTTGAATAAGTCCACTGGGTTCCGTACTAAAAAAAAAAAAAAAAGATAATCCTTGTAATATCCAGGACCCACTTAACCAGACGTTAACTACTAAAGTATTAGGTCTTGGTGATCTGATTTCATAAGTTTCTGCAGGTTCCAAGGCCCTCTCACTCCAGACTGCTGAGGTCTGTTGCAAGTTTCACGGACGCTTGGTCATGTAGGCTACAGTGCTGACACGTTACATTCCTGCTTACTACGTTCATCGGCCACCCTCCATCTTCTTCAGTCAGGGTATGCCAGCTTTTTCCTCCTGTCTATTCAAAATCTCCTCACCTCTCATCATAGGATGAATGACATTACCAAATGGAATCTCCGGAGGCGCTCTCTCTCTACGTACATCGGCATTTCCTGAACTTAAGTATTTTTCGGAGGTATTTTGACGTCTTGTCTTCTCGAGTCTATTATGTCAGTCTTCGTGTAAACAGTTCCCTTTTCGAGTCATCAGAATTCGCATTGTTGTGCCCTTGCCTCTCATAGCAGACTCTAAGGTCTGTTGCAACGTTTTGTGGTCTGATTGTCCAGAAATGACCGAACCTTCTAGACGGTCAAGGGCTATCTAGTAGTCACTGGCTTCAGTGTAAGAGTTCTCACTGGTCAGAGGCCTTCCACATGGGCAGTTGGAATAATCATCATAATATTGACGACAAGTTGGGCTATGTCTCCCCCTTTTCTTATTTCAGTCTGATCTGGGCAAGATACGGGCACCTCCATTCCACAACTTCTGGTTGTGATTGGTAGCAGAAGCCCCGCTCAGTTGAGGAGAGATTTGGGATATCTTTACTTTGATCCTAGAGAGGATTTCGGCATTTTGCTTGTAAACGCTCTCTCTCTCTCTCTCTCTCTCTCTCTCTCTCTCTCTCTCTCTCTCTCTCTCTCTCTCTCTCTCTCTCTCTCTCTCTCTCTCTCTCTCTCCCCGCTTAGTGGAGTCTAATGGCACGCTGGATAATACGTTTTCTGTATAGATCGTGTAATAAAGTGGTCTTGTCTTCAAGCAATGCATAAAATAAGTGGTCCTATTATTTTTTAGGTGAAACTGAAAACTGCCTTAAATGTCTCAAGTTGTGGAAATACCTCTTCTTCTTCATTTATACCGTCCTTCATCCACTTTGCAAGACTGATTATTGTCATTATTCAGAAAGTGAAGAATCTTTTTCATACGGAACAAGCCCACCACCACAGGGCCATTATAGACTGAAATTTAATCTTTCAAAGAATATTATGGTGATCATTAAATCAAGGAAGTAACTGAAGGTACTTAGAAATACAGAAAGAGGAGGAGACCAGTTATTAGAATAGGAAAAATACATTGGATTAATAAACAAATAAACATGTAAGTAAATGATTAAAATACTGGGAGAATTGTAGAAGGGTAGTAGTGTATTGCATCTTCTCCCGAGCTTTTGGAGGTGATAATTGCACAGCATGAAGTGAATCATCGGTATTCTGGCCGAAGATTTTATATCCATAATTTGTGATTGATTTTGGATGATAAGGTCGTTTTCCTGATGGGTCTTAAAGGCCACTCACTGGAGATCCTTACGCGCAAGTGCTATAGAGTTTGGGTTGACTTCATAGTCCCATACCGACGGAGGCTGGGTCTAGTTTTTCCGCCAGTCTGTCTGTCTGTGCGTCCACTGTCCCGCTTGCTTTCACTCAAACTGTTTGCTAGCGTTGAGGCTGCAATGGAACATTTGAAAGATGCCCTTTTATATATAATTTTCCAGCATATATTAAAGCGCTCTATATAGCAGCCTGCAATGGAACATTTGAAAGATGCCCTTTTATATATAATTTTCCAGCATATATTAAAGCGCTCTATATAGCAGCCTGCAATGGAACATTTGAAAGATGCCCTTTTATATATAATTTTCCAGCATATATTAAAGCGCTCTATATAGCAGGCTGAATTATACGATATTAAGCTGGTTCTTTCACCAGACTGTTATAATACTCTGTTGCAAATAGAAGCAGCTCTGCCTCGAGTTTTTTTTAGAGCAGAGGCATTAGCAGCCTTCTCTTGGAACCCCAATCTTTTATTTGTGCAGGCCGACGCTTTGTCTATGCAACTCTTGACAGTTGATGGTCATTGTTAAGCAAAGAAGAAGACCTTTTTTGAGACTGAGTCAGTAGCTCTCTTTTTGGCTAGACTCGCTCTTGCAGTGCTTTTTGGATGCGTTTAAAACGCCCAAGAAGAATGCTCACAGTGGCCCCTGCAATTGCAAGAGATTCTTAACCTGGGCATTTGACTTTGCAAGACCTTGTTCTGCTCTGGTCCTGTTAACTCTCACCTGGGGTGGCCTCTCTCAGTGGTGGTTCTACCACCTTCATTGATTGGAGCTCTCGGTTGCTCGGTTTATGATGTGGCGATTGCAATACTAGTACAGGAATTAATACTCAAAATATATCTCTGCTGTAGCTGTACCCCATATTATATAGTCAATGAGAATCTGATATATAAAACCTTTATCAAAATGTTTTGTCCGAAAAATTAAATTGTATTGTATAATAACAATTTTATGACTAGGGAATGTCGTCAACATAAATGGGACCGTCTAACAAAAAGCAAAATACTGTCAACTAGATTTTGGGGTTGTTGCAGCCTAAAAATCGAAATGATTTCAACCATTCTGAGATGATGTCTCCAGCTTCCTACAGTAACCTTAGCTTATTTTGAGCAGCTGGTAATATACCTAATTGATCACATCACGTGTGTCACTGGCAAACAGTTATCTTTCACCAATTAGGAAGTCAGATATTCAAAGTTGAATCATTTTTCAGGATTATTCTCCAATATGAGGATTATTATTCTCCAATCTGAGGATTCTGAATCCTGACACTTCAGCTGGAATGTGGATTGACAGTAGAAGTGACTGTAGGGAACACTCACAGCAAGTTTTGGGAATAGAGCCAAGTGAATCTTCATTCCGAATCTTCAGTTAGGAACAACGTTATCACTATTCATCAGAACTGCCCAATCTTCTTAACCTAAGTCAACTAACTCGAATCTTTCAAAGATGGGAGATGAGGCCTGAAGGGCTATCAATCTTCAACCTCACTAATTTAAGGGAAAATTTTGCTACGTATTAGTGTGCAACATCCCAAGGTAAGGTTAGCTGAGCCTAGGATGAATGACCCCAATGTTGCTTGAAGGTAAAGCACCTTATCCAGCTTAGGATAGATTTTGCTATGCGAAAGGACCCTAGGATGTATTGTTAAGGATCCAGGGCATGGTGAATCCTTCCTGAACCAAGGTAGGACTGGATAGTAGATCCTATGAGAGTTGACTTAGTAGGAAAGGATGTATTAGTCAGGGGTGGTTGGTTTTTTGGGCAAGAAAAATCTGATCAATATTGGATGTCCCAATTTAAGTTAGGTTTTGGCAAGATAAACTGTGCAGGCTTCAAGTGAAATTAGTCTGTAACCTATTTATAAACAAGTGAAATGCGTCAGTAACCTATTTATAAACATCAAGTGAAATTGGCCTATAAACTACATATGTATAAACAAGAAGTCACTGGCCTATAACCATTAGTTTCCTTGACTGTAAAGTCTATAGTTATAGTCTTAGAATGTGTTAAAATATGGTAGATAGGTGATTATACAAATGTGATAGACAGGTGATGCAAAGTGACAAGCAACAAGACTGAGAGTAGGCTGTAACGCTAGTAATAGGTGTAAACAAATACTAGTTGTGCAAGAAACTATTTTCCTTTCAACTGTACATAACTGTATGCACAGAATACCTGTGTCCAGCTAAATAATTATGAAGGGACAATGTTTTCATTTAAATTCATTAAGAAGAAACCTTTCAAAAGAACTAAATAGTAGTTAGTGATGATTATACAAATGCACAATTTTATCCAAAGCTCCAAGTGAACTAAGAATTCTTCCATAATTCAGGACTGACTTAGAGTTGAAATATAGTTACCAGTTACTAATCAAAACATCTTTCAGGAGGTCAGCATGTGAAGGGATATTTATTGCCTTCAGGCAGCACTTGTTCACAACTGTATTGGAAGGTTCAAGAGGCCGATTTCGGGAGTTGTGGAAACTAGAATACTGTACCTTAAGAATATTTGATTGAATAATTGTTGGAAGACGCTCTTCAAAAGCTGCATAATATTCTACACAAATACAGTGATACAGTTGATGACTGGTGAGTTTAGACTTGTTTAGCAGGATTTTAAACATTTGAGGGTTCTAGAACTAACTAGATTTTTGCAAGCAATGTACAAAGCAGCAAATAGAGTTCATATAGTTAAAAGATCATGGATGCTCTGCATCAGCTAAACATGAGTGGTCAAATAAGCCATGAAATTTTGAATTTTTTCAAATATCAGTAATCAGTTTTCATATAGTTCTTGGAGCAAGGGATTTAGATTTTGTTCTGCTTTTTGTAGAATTGATGAGAATGATTCAGAAGATGATAGTATAGTCAAGATTAGAAATTGCTTTCAGTACAGTAATGGGAAACCAATTAATTATATCTGTACTTCACTATATTTTGCATAGAAGACCTAATACACATTTTTTTATTTCAGAATAACTCGCACCACCACCAGCAAGATCAATGAGGGTCCACCATTGAGAAAGGACCCCAGAGGTGTCGAAAGAGGTTGCCAAGATGATTTTTTCAACCAACTCTGGGAAACAAAACAATGCTGGGTAATTCTGCCTACCTACCAGGGTAGTCGCCGTAGTCAATGTGGCGACTATTGGTGCTGTTAGCTGTTAATGCAGCTTAAAAGGCATACACTTAGAAGTAGGCAGTTTTGCCATATTGTGTAGGAGAGGAGAGGTGCCTTCAGATGTGCATACAGGCCTTTATGAAAGCAGTGTGCATTTTCAGTGCACTGTGACAGTGGTGTGTTCATGTAACTGGTGCACAGCCAGGTAAATATGCTTTGTTTTGTCACAAAACAGTTAAACAGTACCAGTATCTTTATTTAGCAATGCATTATAAAATCTTATAGGCAATACTTCTTGAACTTCCATTTTTTAATCCCACATTCTCTCTACAGGTTTTGACTGCTGCATGCTGGGAAAAATTTATGCAGAAGATACTAATGAACCAAGGTCTACACAGCACAATCACGAAAAAATTGATACACAGCAGTATTTTTACACCTGAACTAATGTCTATGCAGCACAACTACTCGCCTGGCATGGTATGATGGAAAATATAAAGTGTATATGTCTGCTGCACTCAGCCAGCTGTCATAGAGGTTGCACCTACAAGTTTTTGTAACCGCATGAATTTTACAAGTAAATAAAAACTGAATATGCATACGTTTCTTTGCAGTAAATCCATATACCTAAGCTTACACTTGTAAGCTTAGGTATAAACCCAAGTTTCTTACTGCTGAGCAGTCTCTGTACTATGTGCAAGACCCTTGTTACACAACATAGCTTGTATAATGTGTCTATAAATCCTCAAGCTTGTAGTTCTGTAGAGAACTAGGTAAAAAGGGCATGAAATCACTTGTAAACTGACACTGAAGAATCCAATTAACTGTTGCTCAGACTTCTTGTTACAACACAACACTGGTGTTACTAGGCTGTCCACCAAGGTCGGTGGACAGCCATACATTATTACATTTGTGGGCTTTACCAGTGCCTTCCTCTCCTCTGCCACTTCTCCGGCAACGAGAAACTGAAAGAGAGGGAAAAATTCCTTATTTTCCATATGCAATACTATAAAGCAAATAAAAAAATGCAATTAAAAGCAATTGTAATGCTATCTGAATTAGCAGTTAAAATTACAAATCACATAGAGACCAAAATTACAATGAACTATAATATTTACCTGGGATAATTTGCATCCTGGCTGCATCCAAGAGGAAGTTACCCTGGATGATTATATCAGCAAGCAAGCCAGGTTTAGGACACAGTCCAGCGGCGGATTGATTATGTGGAAACTTTTATCCAGAAATGGTACTGTGGTGGGTAGAGAGAGAGGGCATCACCTCCTGTCCAGGAGGCCCGATTGAGAAGAGAATTCTTTTCAGAGGCATCACTCATTGCCATCCATCTCTGATCTGATCCGCTTGCTTTCATGTCTTGCTTGAGCTTCTGTTCTGACCTCAAAAACAGAAAGTAATTGTTAGACAAACACAAGACAACAAGACAGAGTAATTGTTAGACAAACACAAGACAACAAGACAGAGTAATTGTTTTTCTAAGTGTTTCTCAGTAAAAGTATACAAACAAAAGACACTAAGGTTTCTCAATAAAAGCATCTGAAAATTGTGTAAAGTATTCCACAGTTATTTATCTTTAACATTTAAGCCTTTAGGACCAAATGCGTTTATGACCAAAATTATGAGAGCCCTTTTTATAAAAAAACAAAGGCCTTTTTTTCATATAAAACATGAAAGACGACATTGTAAATGGTCCTTAGTAAAAGCATTCCAAAAATTGCTGTTTATATCTTGCATTTTTAAAAGGCCTTTTTCTGAATACAGAAAATCCTAGAGAGGCCTTTATGAATATAGAAAATATACAACAGGCCTTATAAAATTTTTATACAGAAAAGATCAAAACAAACGGACCCTTTAGAATACTATATATAAAATACAGGCCTCCTAGCAGCCCCTGAAAAAAGTAGGAGTCTGACCGAAAAAAAAGTAGGAGTTATAATCTTAGAGGAGGAGGAGGAGGAGGAATGCCACAAGGATATAATGTGATATTTCAAATGGGACATTTTAAGCATTTAAATGCATACCTGTGGTAACGTTTAAAATTCATTATCAAAGAATAATACAAGCAAGCAGGTACCTTACTTGCTCCATTATATTGTAGACTTTTTTCCTGAAAGGGGGAAGGCCCAGCCCAGACCTACCTAGTAACAAGAGGCACCATTTTTCTAGCTTGTTCGATTTTAAAGCTAATTATGAGACAAATTTACTGGGCCTTGCATTTGGTCTCGCCCTTTTTCATTCATTTCTTTGATTCAATGACGCAACATCATCCACTTCAAAATTTCAGAGAAATAAGCCTTTGACTAGCGTTCAGCAATACTGAAGTAATATGCAAACAAGAAGGAATAATCAATCAGATTAAATATCAATAGTTACAAAAATAGAGCCTGCATATAATGAGCTTCACTATACACTAACATCTGAAACTAAATTATACTACAATAATTTGTCAGTCACCGAGATGCACTATCACTCAAGTTTTTTTTTTTTTTTATCTTGTCTAGAGAAGCAATTTCATCTGAAATCTTCTTCAGTTCAGCAGATGATTTCTCCAACTTTGCACTCCTGGACTCTGAAAGAGCCTGGGCAGCAGGATCGATTTTCTTGACTGTGCAAGCTTTCTTCAGTCTCTGATTGGCTTCTTCATTCACAAGTTTTCTTGATGCGCCAATCTCATCTTGCTGCAATTTTTGCTTTTTCGTAGGTCTGCCTCTTTCTCTTCTTGTTTCCTCTTGAATTTTAACTCTTTTTTTTTCTTCTTTTTGTTTTCCTTCATTTTTCTGTTTTTCTTCTGCCTCCTTATCTTGTTTCCTTTGGAGTTTTAGCTGCTTTTCCTCTCCTTTTTGTTTTTCTTCATTCTTCTGTTTTTCTTCTTTAGCTCTCTTTTCTGCATCTTTCATGGCTCTGTAACTGCTGTGCGCACTTCGAAATGCATGGATGATCTTGACAGTGATTGGCACTTAACTCGCTCCTCCTTCGTGTTTAACTTTGTCCTGCAATGTGCGTCGACCATTTATGGATCTCTCATTCAGGCAACTCCTACTGGCTGTGACCAAAATCTTGTTAAGAGAGAAACCCCCTCAACATGAGCCTGTCCATGGTTCAATGTCGATGCTGCCTTGACAAGTTTTCCTAGAGTTGGGTATTTGGGGATTCGTAGACTGGTGACATTGCTTTGAATAGTTTCCCAATAGAAATCAACTCGCTTCCATCTGATCCAGTGTCCATTTGGGCTGTCATCCATATGACTCCTTTGTAACTGACTACTTCATTTGCACACAACTGCCACTCTTGCATAAGGTTGTCACGTTCTGAATGGGGCACAATTCACAAGCCACTTCTTTGATAGACTTTTCAGAAGACTTCTCTCTCCTCGTCAATGGATCAAGGCACTGAAAATGGCGAAGCAGGTTGCTATTCATCAGTGGTATCCTGTGAACCAAATACTTGACCACTACTGTCATGAACTTGCGAGCATCATGTTTGAAAATGTTCATTTCACTTAGCTTTTCAGCTTTGAAGCAAAGTGAAATTGACATTACAATCTCCCAGTGAAACGAAAGATCCTTTTGGTCAGGGGCCCAGATGCCTTTCATCTCTAAATAGTAGTACTTGCTTTGGTGATTGTTTACACAGACATTGAAATAACATTAGATGGCAGCCTATATACCGTAAACCGAAAACATCATCACTAATAATGTGGTCAATCAACCGACCAATAGCCAAGCATGTTGCTGCACTCATTCAACGCACTTCTCTATTCTTATATCTATTCAATTATAAGCAATTTTTTCGTCTAATACTTTCAAATAATTAAAAGTAGTTTCCTCAAAAAAGTAGGACTAAGTAGGAGGTGGACTTAAAAAGGAAGAGCACTAGGAGGCCTGAAAACATGACAGACAGGCCTTTTTGAATAGAGAAAATACAGCAAGACAAACCTTTTTAAGTATAGAAAATAATATAACAGACAAGCCTTTTGGAATATGCAATATAATTCAAGAGATCAGCCTTCTCAATATAGAAAATATAACACGCACACCTTTTTGTATATAGAAAAACGTAATATCAGACGTTCCTTTTTGAGTATAGGAAATGACACAGCCTTTTTTGAACTGACAAAATATGACTAACAGCCTACTACAAGATTCAGAGATGATATTGGTGTTGCAGTTTGAGCACTGAAAGAGACCTTATCAGATTATTGCAAAATCATGGTGCGGTACACACCTTAAAAGTATTTCATTTATAATATATGAACGGTACACTACTTAAAAACTATGGTACAAATGGTGTGGTACAATATTCATACTGTATTATAATGAAAAATTGTCTGGAACAAAGCCTAATAAGATTAGCTTGCTGATTTTGGGATCATTCTGTCGAAATCTCAAAACACTATCAGGGAAAAGAGAGAGAGAGAGAGAGAGAGAGAGAGAGAGAGAGAGAGAGAGAGAGAGAGAGAGAGAGAGAGAGAGAGAGAGAGAGAGAGAAATATTTTAGCAAAATGTGAATGAGAGAGAGTGAGTGAGTTACAAGGAGTTGCAAAGAGTAGGTTGTCTCGAGACTTTTTAGTCCATCCGAGGAGACGACATGTGCTCACTTATCTCTAGGAGCAGGTTTTACTGTTCATTCAGTGTTCTTTGAATGATTTTGTCTAGCTTTCTTTTAAACTCTTCCTGCACACTGTTGCTGTTTACAACTTTTGGTGGCAGTTTCTTGCATGTGTCATATATCTTGTATGTAAAGAGGTTCCCACAATGAGATGTGTTGTATCTCTTCAGTTCTAGTTTCCTTCCATTATTTCTTGTCTGGTCTGGTTTTCGTTTAATGTGAAGAGGTCACTGTCTACTTTTGTGATGCCTTTCAGTGTTCTGAATGTTTCTATGAGTTGTCCTCGCAATCGTCGTGTTTTTAAACCATATATGTTCAGGCTCTCTAGTCGTCTTTGGTATCCCATTTGCCAGATGGATGGAATTTAACTTTGTGGCCCTTGCTTGTGCCTTGTGGCCCTTGCTTATGCCTTCTTCTAATCTATTTATGTCCTTTCTTGGTGTTGGTGACCAAAACTGTACTGCATATTCAAGATGAGGTCTAACTACGGATGAGTAGAGCTGCAGCACCGTTTCCTTGTTCCTGTATTTGAACTGCCTCTATATGTATCCCACTAGTTTCTGTGCCTCCTTTTCAGCTTTTATGCACAGTTTTGTGGATTTTAAGCCCTTGGTAATAATGACCCCAAGGTCCTTTTCTTGTTCTACACTATTTATGTCATTCCCAAGCAGCACGTAGTTGGCATGAGGGTTGTTTGTTCCTATTTGTAACACTTTACACTTATCCAAGTTAAAAGGCATTTACCATCTTTTTGACTACTCTATTTTCCTTAGATAATTTCTTAAACTTTCCACCGTATCTGGGTCTGCTGCATTTACACCTAATTTGGTGTCACCTGCAAATTTGGCTATCCTGCCAGTTAAGCCTAAATCAATGTCATTAATGTAAATAAAAAACAAGAGCGAACCAAGGACAGAACCCTGAGGAACTCCGCTTGTCACATCTGCCCTTTCTGATTCTTCACTGTTTATTACGATTCTGTTTTCTACTAGTTAGCCAGTCTTCAATCCAGTCAGCTGTTTCTCCTACAATTCCTAAAGCTCTAACTTTTATCATTAGTTTCTTGTGTGGAACTTTATTAAAGGCCTTTTGGAAATCTAAGTAGGGTATATCTATTGCTCTACTACTGTCGTAAATACCAAACATGTTATAAAAAAAACTCCAAGAGGTTTGATAGGCAGGATCTGTTTTGTCTGGAGCCGTGTTGGCTGTTTAACAACAGGTTGTTTCTATCAATGTGATCCACAATTTGATCTGCAATTATGGACTCAAAAATCTTGCAAGGGACTGACGTTGGGCAGATTGATCTATAATTTCCTGGCTCTTCTCTTCGACCTTTTTTGTAAACCATCCTTTTGGTGAGAGAGAGAGAGAGAGAGAGAGAGCATGAAGATACTGCACAGGGGGAGAGAGAGAGAGAGAGAGAGAGAGAGCATGAAGATACTGCACAGGGAGAGAGCGAGAGAGAGAGAGAGAGAGAAAGAGCATGAAGATACTGCACAGGGGAGAGAGAGAGAGAGAGAGAGAGCATGAAGATACTGCACAGGGGGGCGGGGAGAGAGAGAGAGAGAGAGAGAGAGCATGAAGATACTGCACAGGGGGAGAGAGAGAGAGAGAGAGAGAGCATGAAGATACTGCACAGGGAGAGAGAGAGAGAGAGAGAGAGCATGAAGATACTGCACAGGGAGAGAGAGAGAGAGAGAGAGAGCATGAAGATACTGCACAGGGAGAGAGAGAGAGAGAGAGAGACCATGACGATAATGCACACACACACACAGAGAGAGAGAGAGAGAGAGAGAGAGAATTATTATACCAAAGGTTGCAGAATATGTAAATAGACAGGAGACATGAAAACGACATCCTGTGGGTAATATATCGGCCAACGCTGCCATCTCATTCTTCACAAGGCAGAATGTTGGTACTATAACTCCTTAGACAGGCATAAAAAAAAAACCCTATTGCATTGTATTCGCCTTTCATACGATATTCAAAAGGCTTTAATTACAACCATTATAAAGGCCAGGAGAGAGAGAGAGAGAGAGAGAGAGAGAGAGAGCATGAAGATACTGCACAGGAAGAGAGAGAGAGAGAGAGAGAGAGAGAGAGAGAGAGAGAGAGAGAGAGAGAGAGAGAGAAGAGACCATGACGAATAATGCACACACACACACAGAGAGAGAGAGAGAGAGAGAGAGAGAGAGAGAGAGAGAGAGAGAGAGAGAGAGAATTATTATACCAAAGGTTGCAGAATATGTAAAATAGACAGGAGACATGAAAACGACATCCTGTGGGTAATATATCGCCAACGCTGCCATCTCATTCTTCACAAGGCAGAATGTTGGTACTATAACTCCTTAGACAGGCATAAAAAAAAAACCCTATTGCATTGTATTCGCCTTTCATACGATATTCAAAAGGCTTAATTACAACCATTATAAAGGCCAGGGTAGGGGGTAAGGAAGGTTCAGTGTATGTTTCATGTCTAAATTAACTGAACACAATTTTTTTCTTAACTGAAAGACAAGTTACTCGAGGAATAAACATACGCTTTGCCTCATTTCAGTAACTCTTGGGTTATATCTTACTTTTGGGTTCATTCCTTGAACCTACTGACTGCCATATTGTCCTAAAACTCTCCCAATTCTAGTCCTACAGCACTTCTTGACACGCATTTTCAATTTCTCTTTACCAAAACCTCCCAGCATTGTATCAGGCAACTGCAACACCTTCGTTTCTCACACACATCGTATCCAACTAAATGCTTAACGCAAACTATAGAAAACAGAAATTCTTAATATTCTTTCTAATCAAACAATGCAGCACCTAGCCTTAGTCTTACTGAAAGCTCTTTCCATCATTTTATACCATCAACAGTTTTCAGTCACTCATTCAGGTTCCAAGACCAAGTGAAGGAAAGTGACAATCCTTGTTATTGCCTATGTGTTATCTTATGATTACCTTTCCTTCAGAGCAGTGCTCGACCTGAAACTGGTGAATGAAATGAGAAGGACGAATGATGAGTAAACGACACATGGAAAAATGAATGATTTCATTTACTCAAATGATACAGTTTCCTGTGCTGTGGGACACGAATTCTGATGTGCTGCGTTTTCTAGACCTATACCAGATAATATGATATTTTTAAAGGTGGCCAGATGAACTAATGCGATTTTCAATGACGACAATGTGTTTTTCGAATAATATACAGAATTAAAAAACCTTGATCGAGAGAGACTATGCAGAAGGAGAGCAGTTAATTTCTGAAAGAACAATGAAATGAACAAAGCTCGAGATAAGGAATGTCAGTGGTGACAGCAAACCTGAGGACAGCGAAGTCCCAAACTGCAGATCATTAACTGTTATGTGATGAATGTTACTGAATCGGAGGAGGAACTGCTGAGCTGACAGTTCTTCTCTCCTCAAAATCCGAAAAAAAAAACCAGAGCCACACGAAAGCTGCATAGCGAATGGCATTTTGTTCAACGATGCAAATCAAAAGGATATATTCACTCATCTTTGTCAAGTGTGAAATACAGCATCCAGTCAGTGCCTGGCTCCTTTAAAATGACACAAGAAACACACACACACACATACACACACAATCAGATCATAGAAATGATATATAAGTGATAATTATTACAATAAAGCAAAAATGTTTTCTCTCTAAGGCTTGACTTAAGTTTTTTCTAGTTTGCTCTAAAAAAATAATTCACTGACTGTGCTTTACTAATTTAGTTCTAAGTAAACTAGACTAATGCTGAATTTTTTTTTAACGTCTGTAAAATTCTTAGTTTCCTCGACATATTTCGGAACGGTCAAAACACAGAACAAAGTGAAAACTTTCCAGATTAATTTATTTTTGCTCGAAAGGGAAAGAGCAGACTATAACCACCACAACATAAGTCACTGAGTTAGTGTGAAAGATATTTTACGATAAGTGAATGACACTGATACAGAAGAAGAAGAAGAAGAAGAAGAAGAAGAAGAAGAAGAAGAAGAAAGAAGAAGAAGCACCACTTGAACACTTATACTGTAGACTCTGTTGCAAACCTCACTAAGGGACACTGACTGTCGAAGGACATCCAACCCATTACTTCATGTCCTCCACTGATCGAAAGTATTCCTTTCACGTTCAGATTCATACATCCTACGATTACCAACGGTATATGAACTGAATTGACTTGAATTGACTTGAATTGAATTGAACCGAATATAGAATTTAGGCCAAAGGCCAAGCACTGGAACCTAATAGGTCAATCAGCGCTGAAATGGAAATTCACAGTAAAAGGTTTGAAAGGTGTAACAGGAGGAAAACCTCAAAGCAGTTGAAGCACTATGAATCAATTATTAGGAGAGGGTGGAGAATAAGATGGAAGAAAGTGAATATGAAAGGGGGTACAGCAAAAGGAACAAAAGGGGCTGCAGCTAAGGGGCGAAGGCACGCAGCAAAGAACCTTAAGTAATGCCTACAGTGCACCACATGAGGTGCACTGACGGCACTACCCCCTTACAGGGGTCTATGGTATATGAATATACGATGCAAAACTCAGTTCTTTCCCTACAGTCTACTTCATTATCTTCCTTATTCCTAGAACCATCTGTCTTTCTTTCTGTCCAGCTTTCTGGAAACCTTCAGCTGAAACCCCTTCTGGACAGGTCCAGCAGACTACAATAAACCCAAGAGGTCTCCGGAGAGAAATCAGCCTTCACCGAGACAAGTTACAGTGATGAATGAACCAATATGAGGGAATAGAAAATGAAACCAATGCACCTGAATTCAGGAGACGTGGGCAGGAAGCAGGAATGAGCCAGTAATTCGACGTTAGGTTCCTATCCTATTTCAGTTGTCTGTTTATGGATAACTGTTTTGGTAAGATATGGAAGTCGTTTCCTGTGCCAAGGCTAATAATATCATGGACACACTAAAGCCACTTTTTAGCCCTTGGACTTTGCACCAACTTCTCTCTCTCTCCCCTGATTTGAAATGGCTTCCAACAACTTCTTGCATCAGATCGATGAGCATTTGATCAGCCTTTATGAAGCCTTCTTGGCCTTCATGTAACCAAGGCTTGATAGGAGACAAATGGTTTATAATAGTTTTGGTTTAAAGGTTTCAAACCTACATTTCTTTTAAAGTCTTCAAACCTACATTTCTTTCGGCAAGGTGAATTTAAACGTCAGTGGAACTAAGTTACAACGCTTCTGTCACAAAGTACTTACATAAAATTTGCATAATTGTGATTCAGTGCGGAACTTTGATCCTAAAATAATAAGTTTGGTAAAAGGTCTGGTCTAAAATTGTGCCCAAATGAAGAGATGTCCTCTCCAGTGTTTTTGGAAACAAAACTACGAAAATATCCACTAAGAGAGTCATTCAGTACCTAAGCACGAATGAATTCTGTTGTAAACTTTTGATGTTCCAGGCAAATTGTACTGTTATAAGGAATGTTAGGCAATAAGAGTTTCTATTTAAATATAAATTAGTCATATTATTAAATCATTTTACCTGCATATACCATCAACATCGACTTTTTCGACAACTACAGAGGTTAAAAGGTGAAAGGAAAGCTCAGAAGAACAGCAATAATTCAATTATTCTATTATAAATACGATAGTGTCTACAATAAGGATAAATCAGTGCAGATATTACGATCACTTACTTGGATTAGATTATTTTGTTGGACACCAACATTCATCCAAGGACGGGAACTTCATATACCAGTTATTGTATATAATTATCTTCCACAGAAGTGAAGGGATTTTAAGTTTGTCGGCTGAGGATCGTTAACCTGAAAATTGAAAGAACTTCGTAACATTCTTATGAGTACAGTTGCGGGCAAATTTATTTGAGGAAGAGAGGGACTCTGGTTAAACCTATTACGATGCAAAGGCTTCATTCTCTTCCAGGTTCATGCTTTTGTAAGAAAGTGGTGATTCCAGAAGCAATAATGTGTGTCACATTCTCATGGCTCTACAAGCATTTTGAGATAAACGATCAGTGTACCTTATAAAATCCTAGTTTTAAATCAGAAAATTAATTTTAATCGTGTAAGCGGCCACTTTTATAAAAAAAAAAAATGCTCGAACAGGTACAACAAAATGAATGCAACAAAATGCTGAAACAGATACCAGAAAATGAATACAATTAAATGCTGGAACAGGTACCAGAAGATTAATACAACTATCTTGCACACAACTTACCATGCAGGAATAAAACTACTTCCTGAAGCTTCTTGCTACATCCTTCACGCCACTCCACATTAGAGTTCCTGTCTGTCATCATATGGCCAAAGGCACTTTGCTACGATTACATTATCTCTTTTGTCATCACCAAATCTCAGGTTCTCAGGAAGGCCTTAACTGGAAGAGAAGAAAAATATCATACACTTGCTTTCAACTCAATTCATGGAAAGACCAATGTTTTACAAACAATTATCATTTCTTTTTAAATTTTGGATATCACGAAATGCTAAGAACCACATCTCTGTAACACAGCAAATTCAATTTGAATATTCTCAAAGGACACCATATTTTGATATGTGAAATCATGTTATTTACGGGTGTAATCACATACAGACTGAATTAATAGGGACCTTTGTCTTAAATCCTGTCAAAAGTAATAATATACGCCAGAGGACCCGTTTCATGCAAATTAAGGTATCAGGTTTCTTAAACAATGCTTTAAGATGGGCAATATATTGGTAGATATCAATATTAAAACTAATGACCCAGTGAAGGAAGATCTACTCATTTCATGGGTTTTTGACAAATAAAATATAACTGCACAGACAGATCTCCCAGTTGAATATATAATTATGGATTACTTCCACCTAAAAAAAGGCAGGATTCTATGGCAGCCTTTCTCATCTTGAAAAAAATTCCCACTGACCTGAATGATTCTTTTCTGAAAGAATATTCAAGACATCTTGACGTGTTTCAAGCATGAAGAAGACTGCATTACGAGCCCAGAGTTGCACATGATAAGGCAGCCCTTACTGTACCTCTGAGGAAAAACACTGAATAGGATCAATTAATTTCCAGTCAAAAAAAAAATCTGCATTTTTTATAAAACCCGGAAATATAACCGTCAGGTTAAGCCCTTGAACTGTTCACTTCTTCACAGGGGGTCACCGAAGGAACTTTTATAAAACATCTTCCTTCCTGTTTCCCCATTTGGCTTCAAAATCTTAACTTGTTCCACATCACCCTGTAGTAAGTACCCTCACATCATCCATCACGAGAGAGTCAGTTCTGCTCCCAACCTCTGCTGTAGGAGGACGGCGGCTCCTCTCCCGTCCCCCCCCCCCCCCCCCCCCCGCCCCTCCTCAACACACACCCACACACACACACACACACACACACACACACACACTCCCAGTACCTCGTCTCGTCAATTACATTCATAGCAGGGATTAACCAGGATGGCCAATTATGTGTACCACCTAAACTGACCTCGTTTTGTTTCCCAGAGATATGACACCGTTTGTATCAAGTCTCTAAGTCAAATTCTATTTCATTATTTACAGGTGATGCTAAATAATATAAATAGCTTAATTCCACTGTTGTAAACTGTCTTATGACCAACTTTCGGATTTCATAATTGACTTCATACCAAATGACCCAACCCCCCAATTGTTTTGAACAAGTGGCCTCGTGACTTTTCACTCCTCACTCTGCTTGCGCAGCCACGAGGGATTGGTGCGTCTAAAATATATTCTCCATTCATGCTGGAGCAGTGATACTGTCCTTGATGATGGCATCAATATGATTTATAAACATCTGAACCCCCCACAGAAAAACACTCAAAGGAGGAGCTGGTCTGAGAGCACACAGTCCTCCTACCAGCTGGTAAGAACCCGAAGGAAGGAAGGAAGGTAAGAAGGACATTATTTGCTAAAGATCCCAGAACCTGTTGCTGGCAACCGCAAAGGTGCTAACATTCAATATGAAATGCAGAGACGCAACACAATCATACAATTAAAAACTGAGCAGACGCTTTACAATAACAGCTACCCTGATGCCCTTAAAACCCTAAAAATCCCCAGCATATTCGCTGACACAGACCCTGCCCTCGACAATGGGGTCACCACACTGCTTACCACGATTCTGAAGCCTGAGAAACTCGGGAAATGTCAGCTTTCATAAAAATAATAAAAATGCTATTCATGCCTGGTACTCTCAGATATGCACACAAAAGTCGACCTTCGTACCAACTGTGTTAAAGGACATCATGACAGAGAGAAAGAATGCCCTCCACTTGCCTACAAAAAGCCAACTTGTCTCCAGTGCAAAACGCACCATCATACCGTATCCATCCAGCCACTGTCTGATTAGGAGAAAGTTCACTGACGATGGGATTCGTCAAGAACTGAGAGAGCAGAACCGGGCAAGGCCACCCACAACCAAACTCACCCACCATTAATAGCCCCATCCCCTGAAATAGCCAGCTTTATACACATCAGCAGTCAACGGAGCTAAAATCCTTATAGGAACCAGAGTTAATATTATATTATTCAGAATATTAATATTATTATTCAAAAGATGAAACCTATTCATATGGAACAAGCCCACCACAGGGGCCATTGGCTTGAAATTCAAGCTTCCATAAAATATGGTGTTCATCTGAGAGAAGTAACAGAAGGTAACAAATGCAGAAAGAAGAGATCATTTATTAAAAAAGAAAAAAATTGAATACCTATGAAACAGACAGTTACTAAAAACAATGTAACGGGTGTCTTGAAGACCAGCCGAGACTTCCCTTCAAGGCAAGAATGTCCTAAGGCAAAGTTGTGCACGACCACCTACCCATTCCCATTCGGTGATTATTATCGCCTCTTTTGTTGGAGAGAGAGAGAGAGAGAGAGAGAGAGAGAGAGAGAGAGAGAGAGAGAGAGAGAGAGAGAGAGAGAGAGAGAATTAATTCCAGATGTGGAGATAAGCCGAATGTATACATTTTAGTGTAACTCATTTACTGAATATATAACCAATCTTGGTCTGATACAAAAAAAAAAAAAAAAATTAGAACCCTCTAGAAATTATTTTCCCAATACTTTTTCGATACGCTTCCTACATGAAGAAGATGCTTATTCTACCAACTTCCCTGGGAGAGAGAGAGAGAGAGAGAGAGAGAGAGAGAGAGAGAGAGAGAGAGAGAGAGAGAGAGAGAGAGAGAGTTTGTCATCAATCAGGGAGAAAATGGGAAACTTGAAAAGTGTCACAGTCGTTTTTGTCTAACTCTGAAATCATTCAGGATAATCTCATTGTAAGGATAATTCACTTAATATTCTGGATCCATTTCGAGAAATTTCATCTCACGATTAGCACAACCCAATATGCAGTCATATTTGAGGATTGTTATTCTCTGAACCTTGTACAGTACATCAGGACAGCTAATACATAATCAGCGCTTGGAGGAACAATCCCACTATCTAAAACCAGGAACCTCTCCCCTGCCCCCACTTTACTTATAAACCAAAAGGAGACACCCCCCCTCCCCTACACCAGCCTTCAAGACGAAACAGAAGCACAGTCACAGAAACGGGGAAGTAGGACTGGGCTCTAAGCCACTCCAAACGCTCTAGGCTTTCCACGCACAGCGAACCTTTAGCCGATAACATACTCGTCACTATACCACATTTGAATATCAAGAGCTGGGCAAAGAATACTTATCCCCTTGTTGACTCAGGGAATTAAAATCGAGACATCGTCCTATTAAATGAAAACTTTGGGATATTATCAACTCAAAAGTAGACGATGGGGCGGACGACAGCAATACCACAATGGCAGGAAAACTTCACATGAACCTCGGACTAACACTCATTGCTATAAACTCCTCCCTTTTCACGTCAGTTCCCCTCACACACACACACACACACACACACACACAAACAGTCTGACAACTCAAAAATGAATGAGCATATCAACACATGATCCTGTTTCACACAATCAAAGGATAAGGATAATTCAATTATTAGAAAGCAAGGCTTAGGTGGAAGCAAGCACAGCGGTCGTTCTGGCTGCAGAATGGTACGATGCCTCAAAGTTAGTGAGTCCTGGAAGGGAATAACAACTCAGCTCAGCTGGCTAGGAGCATTTCTTTATGCCAAAGCGACGTTGAGACGAGGGAGGTGGTCAGGCACGGCGAACTCAAGGCCTTGGGCGAACTATTCACGAAAGCAAGACAAAGCCTTCTGAACACGCTGCACACGTTGAGCGAAGTGAAATAACACATTCAGTGGAAGTGAGAGCGAAAAACTTCATTGAAACAAACATTACCGAAAGACGCATCGAGGCCTAAACAATCCCTGGAGCGCCATGAAATCATTTCAGCATCCCACAGATCAACCAATCAACGCCGCCAGAAGCCGGGCCCAGGTTACACCAAAATGGCACCAGCGAGGAAATT